>ML782903.1:13937-27774 GCA_009831015.1 Picea engelmannii | reverse complement strand
TCCAACACCTGGGCTACATTGTTGATGAGCATGGGTTACATGTTGATCTAGCTAAGATCAAAGTCATCCATAACTGGCCAGCCCTAACCACACTGACCAAGTTTCAGAGCTTCTTAGGACTCACCAATGTTTACCGACAGTTCGTGTTGGGATTCTCCCATATTGCCTGGGCCCTCAGCCAGGTGACCAAGGGCGGTGGTAGGGCCAAGTTAGTATGAGGGAAGGAGCAACAATGATCATTTGAATATCTGAAACATCATTTATGATCATCTCTCGTACTCTCCTTTCTTGATCTGCAACAACCATTCGAGATTGAGATTGATGCATCTGAATATGTTGTGGGCACAATTCTCACTCAACACGGGCATCCGGTGGCATACCATAGTGAGACACTCTTTGATGTTGTCTGAAATACCCCACCTATGACAAGGAAATTTATTCCATTGTACAATCCTGTCATCAATGGAAACATTACTTTCTGGGGACAAAGATGATCATACACATTGATCACAAGCCTTTGCAGTTCATACAGATGCAATGGAAATTTTAGAACGACCGCCATCAGAAGTGGTCCACCTACTTGCAACAGTTCCATCTCAACATCAAGTATAAGACATGTATCTCCAATCGTGTCGTTGACTACCTCATTCGGCCTCTTATGGCTACACTTACCACTGTGATCCATTCCTGTCGACATGAAACATCAAAGTGGCCCCAACTTTACCAGCAATATCCGAACTTCGCCACCACATACCAGCTCTTGGGTACATGCGCCACTATCACTGATTTTCATATTCAGGATGAACTCTTATGCCACCTGGGCCATCTTTGTGTTCCTACAAGCGAGCATGCAAAGATGATTTGGTAAGCCCACTATAGTCAGGTGGCAGGACATTTTGGCGTAGAGAAAACTGTGGTCGTCCTTGAGAAACATTTTTATTGGCCAAAACTTTGACTGGACGTTAGCAAGTATATCAAATATTTCACTGCTTGCGCCATTGCCAAGCCATCCATCAATAATCAATGCTTCTACACCCCTCTTCTATTCCTGAGAATCCATGGGAGTCCATATCCATGGATTACATGTCTGTTTTTTTTACCACCAAGCACGGAAATGACTGGGTGTTTGTGGTCGTTGATCGGTTTTCAAAGATGGCCATCCTCACAACCTGTAAGAAGACTATCACAGCGGCCGATACTGCCAAGATCTTCTTTGAATGAGTTTGGGTGCACTTTGGGATACCACAGACCATCATCTTCGACCAAGACAATGGGTTCCTCAACGCATTTTGGTTGAGTATCTCATCTCTGTTGGAAACCAAGCTCACAAAATCCACTTCTTTCCACCCCCAAACCGATGGCCAAATCAAAGTTGTCAATCAGATGATTTTGCACATCCCGCACATGTACAACTCTAAGCATCCTCATACATGGGAAGAGAGTCTCCCATATGTCCAACACAGTTACAAAAAATCTCTCCATAGTTCCACCGACCATAGCCCATTTCAGGTGGGTCTGGGATTCCAACCCTTGGGACCCATTGACGTTGCACTTCCTCTTTCCACCGCTCAGATAGACTCTTCCCTTGATCAGTCTGCTGTCGAAAAAGCCACCAAATTCATTGAGCGGATTCATCACATCCTCCAACAGGTCTAGAAGATTTTGTAGAAATCCAATGCTAAGTACAAGAAACACCATGATAAACATAGGGTACCACACTAGTTTCAGGTTGGCGACAAAGTCTGGTTACATTTGCAGAAGGAGCATCTCACCAGGCCCCATCAGAAGCTTCATCCACTTCATTATGGGACTTACACTATCACCAAGGTTGTGGGTAGCAATGATTTTGAGCTCAACACTCCACCCTTCCTTGGTCTGCATCCAATATTCAATGTGGACCTCCTTCGGCCATATTTAAAACCATTATTTGGCACCTCTGAGATCGTATAACAACTGACACCAATAGATTTCAACCCTAACTACATGGAACAAGCATCCACTGATCAGATAGTGAAAACACAGGTCAAGGGCACTCGTTAGCAGTAGATCCATCTTTATCGGATTGTCAAGGAAATGAAACTCCTACACCAAGGAATGTGGCTCACTCAGGGCCAAATCCAGAAGAAGTTTCCTCACCTGATAGGGGAAGTCAATGCAATGGATACCATTTCTTCCTAAGGGGGGAGGATTGATCGAGATGGATATTGGTGGCCACCCACCTATTCCAACTAGCTCATCGTGTCCATTGTTTGTTCAACATGTCTTTCTATACTGATTTATAATTGTGATTTCTACACTTATAGGGTTCTCTAAAGCCTCACACATTCTCCAGGTGGATATGGGTGGCCTCTCACCTAATCCAACTAGCCTATTTTGTATGTTTTCATATCAACACATCTTGATGTACTTTAATGGCTATTTTGAGGCCCTAAACATTGTTTTTTTGACTCACATGTTAGACTATAAACTGAGTCAAAGTCTAATGGAGAAATGTGTATTTCTTTGAAGGACCTTTCCAATGAGCTATCACGCGCCTAAAACGGAGGTCGTATGCAAAAGTTATGACCCTAGGAAGTTGAGGTACCAAATTACACCAACTTACCCATAGGGCCCACATGACTTTTGGCGTTTCACCTTATATGGTTAGGTTTTTGGATGTCTAGAGTTTTGGCATTCATGAGTAATATGAAAAGGGCCTATGGAGACTCATTTTAATCCATTCTTCTCAGACGAATGCACATAGCATCCACATCTCTTCTCAAAGATAGCTACCACCATTCGAGCAAGTTTTAGTATTGCAGTTTTACAGTTTTAGCCTATTTCATTATTTAATAGAAGATATTGTTCACTGGATATTTTTGTTATTCTTCATATCTCTGTGTTTATGGTATTCAGTCTATAATCAGTTCGTTTTGATCCTAAATCCGGATCAGTAAGTGAATTTTCACAACTATTATTCATTCTATTAATGTTTATGGTGAAAATGATATTTTGTTGCAAGAAGTCTTGTTAATTGAAACCCTAAGAGAGGAACATAAGTTTTTCTTCCTCTCACAAGGTTTAGAATTGGTAAATTGTTCTTGATAGGGTTAGAACCCTAAATCCCTAAAGTGATATCACTTTAGGATTTCATCCCTAGACATTTGATCTTTGACCTAGTTGAACCTACAAGAAAAGAGAAACGATTTCTAGGGCCCAAATGTACTTGCCCCCTAGATGTCCTTCTCCTTGATATCTAAGGCTTAAGGCCCAAATGTGCTTGCACCTTAGGGCTTAGATCCTACCTCTTGGTTTCAAGTAGGACAACCTTCAAACTTGGTTGCATTGAAAAGACTCCATACCCTAGAAAGGAACTAATCTTAAAACTCTCCCTTGGTGAATTGATTTATAAAATCTCTCTCTCTCTCTCTCTCTCTCAAAAATCACAAGATTTCTACTAATTATACTAAGACTAACCTTAGAAAACTCAATATATTTCTTGCTTCTATTATAAAAGTTTTCTACATTCATCTGAAAACACTTTAATTTGCTACATACACTCATCTAAAGGTGGCCTAACTCACTCAGGAATTTCCTTTAACAATTGGGTAATATTGTATTGGTTATATGTTAAATTTTCATGGCCAATTGTGGCATTTTTTAGCACTAATTATTGTTGTTATTCCAAATTACTTATTGTTTTTATAATGTTGGTTAATTGTTGCAATTTTTAACAACAATAGAAATATGACTTGTCTAGTGTCTAAAATAGGTCTTAATTGCATACTTTATCTTGGAAATTGTTATATACATGTTGCAAAGTGTTCATGTTTTGGGAAAGTATTAAATTATCTTCAAACCTCTTATTTTTTGTGACCTAGAACGATCATATGGTGACAAAGACAGGGTGTGGTAGGCTTGGATACTAAACTTATTATTTGATCCCTTGTGGTCACAAGGGAAGCCTCCCTTGTGGTTGACCCCTTCCATAATTAAAACAAGAGAAGTCCCTACTTAGGTTATAATGGTAGGTTCTTCCATAGTTACACAATATTTGAGGATCTTGTGGTGGGATTTTCACAAGTACAAATCTCGAGATAAAATTTTGGCACTATTGTTGGGGAGGATTGAGTCATTCTCATCAAAAAAATATCTTCGGTAAACTTCTCCCGAATATCTTATCTTACAAGTTTACCTAGTGCTCCATTGAGGGTAGTTCCCTCACCTTCCTTTGATGATCCCATAGGGACCATATGGTGACTCCACAAATCTCAAGGAGGTACACTAACCCTCCTAAGGCCTACAAGTGAAGGATTCCTCACAACTCACCTATAGTAAAATCCTTGTTTGTTGGAAACCTTCCCTTATCTACAATGGATCAAAAGAAATGGGTATACAATATCTCCAAGCCTTTAGACATTTTTTTTATCCTTGGATACCCCCAACAGATGCCTCCTACGTATGAAAAATGGCTGACCAATTTTTCCAGTAATGATTTGATTATTGTTGAATATCATATGGGTAACTTTTGGGATTTCTTTCAACTTAATATCGTAAGTGATGACGCTGAATATTTAGTGATGAAACTATTCCCATCCACTTTTAATGATGATGTTATAAGGTGGTACAATGGTCTCCCTAGCAAGAGTATCAAGACCATGGATCGACTTGAGGAGACCTTTCTTAAAATAAGGGGTGCTAAGGAAGATCCAAAATTGTTGTTGATGTGACTTATTTAAATGAAAAATATAGATAATGAAACTTTTAAAGAATTTGATGCCAAGTTTGAAAAGTTGCTCCAACAAATACCTAGAAAACTTCACCCTGGAAAGGAGCACCTCATTTTCCTCTACATCAAATATTTCCCAGGACACTTTAGGTACTTTCTCAAGGAAAAGGATCCAAAAAATCTTGAAGAGGCCCAAGAGATGGCTACATAAATTGAATCTAATATTTCATCCTATAAGGTAGAAATTTTCTATGCCCCAAGAGCCAAGGTTGAAACCAAACCAAGAACATTACACAATGTCGAGCCCACTCAAGATGTAAGTTCTCCATGGGCATAAATAATCAAAGAAGCAATAAATGACCTCGCCAAAAATCAAACCCTAATGATGAACAATATCACCAATTTAGAGAGGTCACAACAACAAGCCACCAAGCCTCCTTTCAGGGGCTTGCCTCAAAGATCAAACAAATCATGGAAATCTAGGGATCCAAATGAACAAAAGGTTCCCAACACTCTAGATCCTTAAAATGTTATAAGTCAAGAAGAGACTCCTTGGTGCTTACCTTGTGGGGATTCACATTGGGAACATGAATGCCCAGGGGAAACTGATCATATGAATGTATTTGATACCATAAACTTTATCTTTTCCATATCTCCCCAAGAGTGCCTCAATATCACACCAGAATAACTTGAAGAGGGAAAGAGAGAATCAACCAAGAGGGATAGGATGGAGATCATAAAAAAAAATGGATGAGGAACCAAGGGATAAACTTAGGAAGAAGGAATTACATGTATACACAAAATGAAGAAGTGCCCCACAAGCTCCTCCCAATGACCCTATCTTCCCTCAACTAGGTCCTTCTCCACCATCAACAAACAATCTTCCTCCTAGTTCCACTTTTCCAAAGACTAGTGGCATTGACTTGAATATTGACATAAATGGCGTCTTGGAAAAGATAAATGTACCTGTACCTCTAACAAAGATCATTAAGATTCCTTCGATGAGAAGAAAAGTTGAGAAATTATTTAGAATACAAGGTGAACCTGTAGACCCTTATATAATGCTACAAGCTAACCATTTCAGACCACAATATGATGAGCACCCCCCTTTTATATCTCCTTGCAAATGAATGATAAATGCTTGAACAATTGTATGCTTGACTCAAGAGAGGGTGCAAATTTTATGGCCTTAAAATTATTGAGACAATTAGGATTAGAAGTCACAAGGCCTTATAGAAACGTCCGCAAGATTGTGTCCATGGATATTCCAACACATGGTGTGATAGAGAACTTGAAAGTCCACCTTGACCAATATCTCAAGATAGTTTTCCTAATAAACATTATGGTAATAGATGTTCCATATATTTTGGGAATGATATTTTCTAAAAAATTTGTTGCAATGTTGGGAATTACTTTATAAATGGGTCTTACCTATGTTACTATACCCATTGGATGATGAAATGAATGCTCACCTGCCCAACTTACCAATGAAAAGAGATCATGTTGAAGAAATTGACCTTGACTCTGAAACTAAGGAACTCCATGAGAAGATCAAAGAATATATTTCATACTTTTTCTTAAATGACCTCCCTTTCACCCAAGAAGAAGACTTTGATGATATATAATGGCCTAAAATGGAAGATTACCAGTAACGACTAGATAGGTACAAAGAAAATGAAATTGGATCCGTCAAAATATTGAAGAAAGATGATAAAGGGTTGTTGATTACACCAATCCAATATGATATTCTTATAACATAATCCCACCCCACTCCCACAAAGAAATATACCAGGGTAATACAAGAAGCACTTGATCTCAAAGGAGGAGATTACAAACAAGGATAATTGTTCTTAGAGTGGGATACAAGAAAGGGCCAGCTTGATACATGTAAGGAGTTTGGGAAATTTTGGTTGGGTCCCTACAGAATTGAAGAGAATTTTATCAATGACTCCTACTACCTATCGACATTGTAGGGAAGGAGACATCTACTACACATTAGTGGGTCCCTTCTCAAGCCCCATCATGGGGAAGAGACTTGACTTCTTGAACTAAGATAGATTAGTGTAGACTAGGTAGGCATTTGTACTTTGCATTTCATTTGTATATATATGTTGCATCATGCATCCATGCTAGTGTAGTCTTACATATTTCTTATATATATTTCATTTTCATTTTTACATAATGAATACATGTTAGGAAATTGCACTTAATCATTGAATATTATTTCTTTTTCATTTTGTATCTAAGTAAATTTTTTCTTTTCAAGCATGGTTTTGGATTTATCATTGACGTCGGTGGATCACATCCACCAAAAAATAATTCTAAAGGGTGTTGTTGGTTGAAGTGGATGCAAGATTGTAGGTCTTGGACAACCATAAATGTTTAGGTTCTCATGCTCTCTACAATGAGCACATGTCCCCATGTTGGAGCCAGATGTTACCCCCCCATGCCTAGGGGTAACTAGAGGAGATCATGTCTCATGGCCTACAATAGAGAACATGATCCTGACCATGATTATGATCAACATGTCCACAGATCGAAGCCCAACATCCCCCCTCATTCACCTTTACAACTACAGGTCAACCAAGGCTCATCGCATCCAAGAAACCCAAAGTATAGGAGATGGTAAACCATTGTCACCATGAGGTATGTTAGTCCTTCTTTTATGCAAAGTGTTGTGATTTATTTTTTCAGGCATGTGGATGAGGATATTCGGTTGAAGTTGGATAATGGATCATTGGTTTGGAAATTGTGTCAGTTTCCTTGTTTCACCTTAGTGGTCAACTTCTATTCCCTAGTTATGTGTTGTCATTACCGAGGAAAAAGGGGTACTACTGGGGGGTCCTCACAAGGGTAATGTTCCATTCCCCACCATACTTAACACTTTCCATCCTAGAGCCTCTCATAGTGTATTAAAATTTGGAAATAGTTCATGGTTCATTCTCTCATGAGAATAGGGGTTGAAGGCCCTGAGGTTGTTTTGCAGCTGCTATGAAAAGAATAAGAAAATGATGCTAAAGAAAGAAAGGAATGACAGAAAAAAAAAATACTAACAAAATCCAGTCCAAACTTGAGCTCTACTCTTTCAGTGCTCACCCTGAGCTAAAAAACCAATTCTAATGACTTGAAACCTTATAAAAGGGAACTTGCAAATATAATAAAGCAGGACTTATAAAAACGACAAATAAGGGGGATTGGAAAAAATAGAACGTAAATATGGGGTAACTCAAGAGCAAGCACACCTTCCACAAAGGCCCTCATAGAAATGGATTCAATGACACCATGAGCCATGAAGTAAGCCCTAAAACCGTATCACTATCACACTTAGTCATGAAGGATTTTTACTTTCCCTGTCACTCTCGGGACCTATCCCTCTACCTAGGTTATTTTATTTCCTATATAGGTGGCACACCTAATGGGGTTAGATGAAGGCCCTCCCATACTTAAACTTAGCAACTCACACGGGGTTATGGTTTGGTGCGATGCTTGAAGGGGATACCGAGGTGAATTGTATTACGTGGCTTATATATTAAGCTACAACTTACTTTATGTGTTTAAGGACTAACATTTTTTTTGAAATTTGGCTAACCTTGTTTCATACTTTGAATTTTTTTTAATGGCCCTAACATGGTTCTTTGAGGGACATCTTGGGCTTGCCCCAAAGACATTGTGCCCTTATTGCAAGACTTTGGCACATGTGATGGAGAGTAGTGGGACAACCAATGACTCGCCATCCTTAGATATTGGATCTCACATCCTCGGTGTTGGACATTGGGTTCAACGCTTCCAACGAGTTTTGTGACATGGGTTAACCCCCTCTCGCAGATCCTAACTTTGGCGATTGTGGTGGAGACTAATGCATGCGGGTTTTGGTCTAATGAAAATTGTAGTCCAATAAATGGTATCAGAGCGACAAGTCTCGAGTTCGAAACTCTCTTGACACGTGCTGGAGGGAGATTGTTGGAAATTGGGTTCAACGATTCCCACGAGTTTCGTGACATGGTTTAACCCCCTCTCATGGATCATAACTTTGGCAAACTTTGGCGATTGTGGTGGAGACTAATTCCTACAGGTTTTGGTCTAAAAAAAATCATAGTCCAACACTCATAACCCTGGATGATGGAAAAATGGGCTCGGTTTGAGCAGATTCAGTCATGATGGTACACAGATGGGATGGAATCCCCACAAGCTAGGCAGAGTACCCTAGGACCTGTTTAACCATAGTATGGAGGACGTTGCAAAAATATTTACTCACACATCATTCAAATATGAGATGCATCCCTCCTCTCCTTGGACACAACACTTAGAGGCCCTTGACGTCACCCTCTTGACCTTGATGTCACCTTCTAGGGTTTGACGTTGTTAGGGTTTGATGGATGGATGGGTTTTGAAGATGATTTGGCATGACCTTGGGTGAGGAGAAACCTCACTTGACATTTCTTCACCTTGGAGGATGCCACGTGGCCTTTGGAGGCTTGATTTCACCCTACTTGGCCTTGATGTCTCACATGTGTGGGCTATTTTGATGTATTTTGCATTTATTACACATTGTAAAGGTTAAATGAAGGGGTCGTCCCCACTTGGATTTTGAATTCATTATGTTATGTGAAGAAAGTGAGACGTTGGGCCTCATATATAAATGATAGCTCTCATTTCATTTTTGGGTCATTCTCTCACCTTTGGGAGAGACTGCTTCTTAAATGTTCACCCTCTTTGTGGTAACTAACTCTTCTCTCTCATGTGGTATGCTTGGAAGGATCATTTGTGGTTGGACTTGATGATTTTGGATGGTTATTTCTACAATTAGGGTTACAATCTCTTGTTTTCTTGGATGAAGTAAGTGAATTTCTGCAACTATTTTTCATGTTATTAATGTTTATGGTGAAAATGATATTTTGTTGCAAGAAGTCTTATTAATTGAAACCCTAAGAGAGGAACATAAGTGCTTATTCCTCTCACAAGGTTTAGAATTGGTAAATTGTCCTTGCTAGGGTTAGAATCCTAAATCCCTAAAGTGCTATCACTTTAGGATTTTATCCCTAACATTTGATCTTTGACCTAGTTGAAGCTGCAATAAGGGAGAAACGATTTCTAGGGCCAAAATGTTCTTACACCCTAGAAATCCTTCTCCTCAAGATCTAAGACCTAAGGCCCAAATGTGCTTTCACCTTAGGGGTTAGATCCTACCTCTTGGTTTCAAGTAGGCCAACATTCAAGCTTGGTTGCATTGAAAAGACTCCATACCCTAGAAATGCACTAATATTAAAACACTCCCTTGGTGAATTGATTCATAAACTCTCTCTCTCTCTCTCAAAACTCACAAGATTTATACTAATTGTACTGACATTAACCTTAGAAAACTCATTATATTTCTTGTTGTTGTTATAAATTTTTTCTACAACCATTTGAAAACACTTTAATTTCCTGCATACACTCGTCTAAAGGTGGCCTAACTCACTCAAAAATTTCCATTAACAATTGGGTAATATTCTATTGGTTATATGCTAAATTTTCATGGTAGATTGTGGCATTTCTAACCACTAATTATTATCGTTTTTACAAATTACTTATTGTGGTTATAATATTGGTTAACTACTACAATTTGCAACATCCATAACAATCTAACTTGTCTAGTGTGTAAAATAGGTCTTAATTGTATACTTTAGCTTGAAATTATATATATATATGCTACAAAGTGTTCTTGTTCTGGGAAGGTACTAAATCATCTTCAAACCTCTTATTTTTTGCGACCTAGACCAATCATTCGATGACCAAGATAGGGGGCAATAAGATTAGCTACTAAACTTTTTATTTGATCCCTTGAGATCATCAGGGAAGCCTCCCTTGCAGTGAACCTATTTCATCACTAAAAAAAGGGAAGTCCCTACTTAGGTGACGATGGTAGGTTCTTCCATAGTTACACAATATTTGGGCATCTTGTGGTGGGCTTTGCACAAGTAAAAATACTATGATAAAAGGTATGAAGAAACCTAGTAGAGAATTTTATTAAATTCCAAAGTATTTGGTGCATAATTGAAAAATAGGCCAAAATCTACTATTCTAGAAGACTTTTTGGCAATTTTATAAACTATAAATGAGGGAAAATTGAACCAAGAAATCAAAACTAGAAAAAATTTCCTACTCAACATTTGATCTCTTAAATAATCTGGATAAATTTGTTGTGTTGAAAATTTTCCAATTGTGCATTGTTTGAAAGATAACAATATTTTCCATATTTTTGAGTGGAAAAGTGCAAAAATATACAAAGTTGACAATTCTAGAATGAAAAAATTGACTAGAGCATCATATCTCCAAGATGAAGGTTGTAGAACATTCACAATCAAAAGTATCATATGTTCTTGACCTAAATGTTTTCCTAGTTCTCGTTGGATTTTCTTCTACATGTGGGAGTAGGTCTTCAACCTTAATTGTACCAATTAGAGCAATGCAAAAAATGAAAAAAAATGGTAACTTTTGAGAGCCATAACTTTTATCACCGAGCTAAAAATTGGCTTTGGGTATAGTCATTAGAAAGGTAATTGAAAGGAATTTTTTTTCGATACGCTATTATTTGGAAATATGCATCTGATTGTTTCAGAAAGTTATCATAACAAAGCCTCTTGGCTTGATTGAACAATGCAATTATCAATGTGAATGATCCCTAGAGTATTCTCAACTTGGGGAAGAGATTATATGATCATATAAGAGCATATCAGATGTGAATACTAACTAAGCATAATTTCATGCACCTCGTAATAGTGCTTGCACAGTGATTTGGAGGTCCAATTGGATGTGGAAAGGCATGTTAGAGTTTATTATTGAATTAGAAAGTGAATGATAGACCAAGATGGATGACTACGAGTGCATGGGAAAATGACAACACTCTTGATGAGCATGGATACTCGAGTTGATAATATTATAACATATTTTGTTAAAAATAGGGCTAAATTCCTTGAATGAAGAGAGAAAAGGTTTCTTGCATGTATGTCTTTTGGATTAATCATGATTAAATAAAGGACTAAGAATGTATGATGGTGTCTTAGTCAAAATGGATGCAATGCATTGAATAAGATCAACATATTCAAGTTGGTTTGCAGGAAAGAGTTGTGTATGCTCTTGATTTTAAGAACAATGAATTCAATAGAAGGATTGTGGAAATAAAATGTTTAAAAGAAGTAATGGAGTTTGTTGGGTAGGATTTCAAAGGAGGAAGTTATGGAAGATTGGTATGGTAAATGAAATCTACCAAGAAAAAGAGAACATGCATGAAGTGATAAGTAACCAATCTTAAGTGGTAAAGTTATATGTATGCTTGGAAGAGTTTCAAGATATGAACCAACAACCTATGTGTAAAGAGTATGAAGTAAATAATGAACATGAAATTATTTGAAAACTACTAGTGGTGGAATAAAGAATTCCAGTGTGTGGAATTGTCTTACAACACATAGTTGAACTTAACAGAAAATTATCCAATGACATGAAAAGAAAATTCTAGAAGTAGATAAAGCTTTAAAACAACTAGAGATAAGGAAATGAGATGTCATTTGATGGATGCTTAAGTTTGCTATAAGGTATTACAACATTAAGAAGATGATTCTAGTAGCAAACAAGAATTGTTGAATGAGTTGAAGATATAGAATGTTGAGTGCATTCTAAATATACAAAAAGTGTATCAAATCAAAGAAGAACATAAGTTATTGCAGTGACTTCCAAAATAGAATTGTTGGGCCCGAGATATGATCATCTTCATGACGTTATTATACACTTTTTTCCATAAGTATATATGCGTTTTTATCTTTCAAAGGAGCTTTTTGAATAATTTTATGGTAAAATGATATAATCGACATGAGGTACGTATAATTCGTGTTTTGTGATTCAATCAAGTTTAATTTATCATATTTTATGGTTTTCAAGAGTTAATTCATGTTTTTCTGCTATTATAGGGAAAAACGCACCATGTTTCTTGGTTTGGCACTCATTCTGGCACTTGATCCAGCACTCGTTCCAGTACTTGATCCGACACTCGTTCCGGCACCCAGTATTGCACAAAAATGCAAGGCAAGTTGGCGGTTATGGTATTGGCGGCCAATGGTGGACAAATCGAGCACATGGGTTTTGTTTGTCATCACCCCCTCCAACTAATAAGCTCAAGACAACTTGATTTCAGTTGTCCAAAGAGGGCAATCATTGGGTTCCTCCGTTTTGTTAGTTATGGATGCATTTAATGTAATTTGCCGAATTTAGAGGTGGTTCGACCCTCCTGTGGTCGACCACCTGGGTTGTAAACTTATAAATACCAATAGGATGATCATTAGATTGTTAACCAAGTAGCATAAGCATTAGAATTGCCAGAAAACCGTTTTTGCTCTGTTTCTAGTTTTACATTGCCAGAATAGTGCCAAAACTGTGTTTTTGGATTTTTATGGTGAATTTGGCCTGCTGAGGTCGTGGTGTGCTTTTAGAGAGTGACCACGACTTGTTGGTGGCCCACCAGCAGTCTGGTAATTGTCTTCATGTCTATTTTTCATTTTTCTAATTTAAATTGTCTTTTCATTTTCCTGTGCATGTATATTTTTATTTAATTAATTAGTTTGTTGTAGCTTACTGTTTTACTTCTTTTTGCAGGTTAGATGATAATTTGTGATAGTATGTGTTGATTTTATAGATTAGAAAAGGCTTGCAAGTCTCTAAGTCTCTTTACTAATTCTGTGTGCAATTAAAAAGTCTCTCTCTCATTATACTAACCCCACATGTAGTTAGATGATAAATTGTGCTTTCTTTTATATTTTTACAGTCAAGCTTAGAATAAATTTTTAATTAGAATAGAGCATAGTTTTAATCTGAGATTCTTCTAACAAAGATTGATGGATGGATAGATTTGCTTCCAGTTTTTTAATCATAGCTTGCTTACTTCAGTTTTATATAGATTTTGTTTGCTTAGTTATTGGTTAAATGTAATTGTCAATTCACTTTTTAATATCTTGTTTTTAATTTCTGGTTTTAGTCATTTTCTTTATCATAGCTTGAATGATTAAAATAGACATAGTATAGTTTCCTTTCACGCAATTTCCTTTCATAGATTAAAATGCAATTAAATTCCTTAGTTAGATAATGATGATCTCATTATGA
>ML782903.1:0-13837 GCA_009831015.1 Picea engelmannii | reverse complement strand
TCCAACACCTGGGCTACATTGTTGATGAGCATGGGTTACATGTTGATCTAGCTAAGATCAAAGTCATCCATAACTGGCCAGCCCTAACCACACTGACCAAGTTTCAGAGCTTCTTAGGACTCACCAATGTTTACCGACAGTTCATGTTGGGATTCTCCCATATTGTCTGGGCCCTCAGCCAGGTGACCAAGGGCGGTGGTAGGGCCAAGTTAGTATGAGGGAAGGAGTAACAATGATCATTTGAATATCTGAAACATCATTTATGCTCATCTCTCGTACTCTCCTTTCTTGATCTGCAACAACCATTCGATATTGAGATTGATGCATCTGAATATGTTGTGGGCGCAATTCTCACTCAACACGGGCATCCGGTGGCATACCATAGTGAGACACTCTTTGATGTTGTCTGAAATACCCCACCTATGACAAGGAAATTTATTCCATTGTACAATCCTGTCATCAATGGAAACATTACTTTCTGGGGACAGAGATGATCATACACATTGATCACAAGCCTTTGCAGTTCATACAGATGCAATGGAAATTTTAGAACGACCGCCATCAGAAGTGGTCCACCTACTTGCAACAGTTCCATCTCAACATCAAGTATAAGACATGTATCTCCAATCGTTTCGTTGACTACCTCAGTCGGCCTCTTATGGCTACACTTACCACTGTGATCCATTCCTGTCGACATGAAACATCAAAGTGGCCCCAACTTTACCAGCAAGATCCGAACTTCGCCACCACATACCAGCTCTTGGGTACATGCGCCACTATCACTGATTTTCATATTCAGGATGAACTCTTATGCCACCTAGGCCATCTTTGTGTTCCTACAAGCGAGCATGCAAAGATGATTTGGTAAGCCCACTACAGTCAGGTGGCAGGACATTTTGGCGTAGAGAAAACTGTGGTCGTCCTTGAGAAACATTTTTATTGGACAAAACTTTGACTGGACGTTAGCAAGTATATCAAATATTGCACTGCTTGCGCCATTGCCAAGCCAGCCATCAATAATCAATGCTTCTACACCCCTCTTCTATTCCTGAGAAGCCATGGGAGTCCATATCCATGGATTACATGTCTGTTTTTTCGACCACCAAGCACGGAAATGACTGGGTGTTTGTGGTCGTTGATCGGTTTTCAAAGATGGCCATCCTCACAACCTGTAAGAAGACTATCACAATGACCGATACTGCCAATATCTTCTTTGAATGAGTTTGGGTGCACTTTGGGATACCACAGACCATCATCTTCGACCGAGACAATGGGTTCCTCAACGCATTTTGGTTGAGTATCTCATCTCTGTTGGAAATCAAGCTCACAAAATCCACTTCTTTCCACCCCCAAACCGATGGCCAAATCGAAGTTGTCAATCAGATGATTTTTCACATCCCGCACATGTACAACTCTAAGCATCCTCATACATGGGAAGAGAGTCTCCCATATGTCCAACACAGTTACAAAAAATCTCTCCATAGTTCCACCGACCATAGCCCATTTCAGGTGGGTCCGGGATTCCAACCCTTGGGACCCATTGACGTTGCACTTCCTCTTTCCACCGCTCAGATAGACTCTTCCCTTGATCAGTCTGCTATCGACAAAGCCACCAGATTCATTGAGCGGATTCATCACATCCTTCAACAGGTCTAGAAGATTTTGTAGAAATCCAATGCTAAGTACAAGAAACACCATGATAAACATAGGGTACCACACTAGTTTCAGGTTGGCGACAAAGTCTGGTTACATTTGCAGAAGGAGCATCTCACCAAGCCCCATCGGAAGCTTCATCCACTTCATTATGTGACTTACACTATCACCAAGGTTGTGGGTAGCAATGATTTTGAGCTCAACACTCCACCCTTCCTTGGTCTGCATCCAGTATTCAATGTGGACCTCCTTCGGCCATATTTAAAACCATTATTTGGCACCTCTGAGATCGTAGAACAACTGACACCAATAGATTTCAACCCTAACTACATGGAACAAGCATCCACCGATCAGATAGTGAAAACACAGGTCAAGGGCACTCGTTAGCAGTAGATCCATCTTTATCGGATTGTCAAGGAAAGGAAACTCCTACACCAAGGAAAGTGGCTCACTCAGGGCCAAATATAGAAGAAGTTTCCTCAACTGATAGGGGAAATCAATGCAATGGATACCATTTCTTCCTAAGGGGGGAGGATTGATCGAGATGGATATTGGTGGCCACCCACCTATTCCAACTAGCTCATCGTGTCCATTGTTTTTTCAACATGTCTTTCTATACTGATTTATAATTGTGATTTCTACACTTATAGGGTTGTCTAAAGCCTCACACATTCTCCAGGTGGATATGGGTGGCCTCTCACCTAATCCAACTAGCCTATTTTGTATGTTTTCATATCAACACATCTTGATGTACTTTAATGGCTATTTTGAGGCCCTAAACATTGTTTTTTTGACTCACATGTTAGACTATAAACTGAGTCAAAGTCTAATGGAGAAATGTGTATTTCTTTGAAGGACCTTTCCAATGAGCTATCACGCGCCTAAAACGGAGGTCGTATGCAAAAGTTATGACCCTAGGAAGTTGAGGTACCAAATTACACCAACTTACCCATAGGGCCCACATGACTTTTGGCGTTTCACCTTATATGGTTAGGTTTTTGGATGTCTAGAGTTTTGGCATTCATGAGTAATATGAAAAGGGCCTATGGAGACTCATTTTAATCCATTCTTCTCAGACGAATGCACATAGCATCCACATCTCTTCTCAAAGATAGCTACCACCATTCGAGCAAGTTTTAGTATTGCAGTTTTACAGTTTTAGCCTATTTCATTATTTAATAGAAGATATTGTTCACTGGATATTTTTGTTATTCTTCATATCTCTGTGTTTATGGTATTCAGTCTATAATCAGTTCGTTTTGATCCTAAATCCGGATCAGTAAGTGAATTTTCACAACTATTATTCATTCTATTAATGTTTATGGTGAAAATGATATTTTGTTGCAAGAAGTCTTGTTAATTGAAACCCTAAGAGAGGAACATAAGTTTTTCTTCCTCTCACAAGGTTTAGAATTGGTAAATTGTTCTTGATAGGGTTAGAACCCTAAATCCCTAAAGTGATATCACTTTAGGATTTCATCCCTAGACATTTGATCTTTGACCTAGTTGAACCTACAAGAAAAGAGAAACGATTTCTAGGGCCCAAATGTACTTGCCCCCTAGATGTCCTTCTCCTTGATATCTAAGGCTTAAGGCCCAAATGTGCTTGCACCTTAGGGCTTAGATCCTACCTCTTGGTTTCAAGTAGGACAACCTTCAAACTTGGTTGCATTGAAAAGACTCCATACCCTAGAAAGGAACTAATCTTAAAACTCTCCCTTGGTGAATTGATTTATAAAATCTCTCTCTCTCTCTCTCTCTCTCAAAAATCACAAGATTTCTACTAATTATACTAAGACTAACCTTAGAAAACTCAATATATTTCTTGCTTCTATTATAAAAGTTTTCTACATTCATCTGAAAACACTTTAATTTGCTACATACACTCATCTAAAGGTGGCCTAACTCACTCAGGAATTTCCTTTAACAATTGGGTAATATTGTATTGGTTATATGTTAAATTTTCATGGCCAATTGTGGCATTTTTTAGCACTAATTATTGTTGTTATTCCAAATTACTTATTGTTTTTATAATGTTGGTTAATTGTTGCAATTTTTAACAACAATAGAAATATGACTTGTCTAGTGTCTAAAATAGGTCTTAATTGCATACTTTATCTTGGAAATTGTTATATACATGTTGCAAAGTGTTCATGTTTTGGGAAAGTATTAAATTATCTTCAAACCTCTTATTTTTTGTGACCTAGAACGATCATATGGTGACAAAGACAGGGTGTGGTAGGCTTGGATACTAAACTTATTATTTGATCCCTTGTGGTCACAAGGGAAGCCTCCCTTGTGGTTGACCCCTTCCATAATTAAAACAAGAGAAGTCCCTACTTAGGTTATAATGGTAGGTTCTTCCATAGTTACACAATATTTGAGGATCTTGTGGTGGGATTTTCACAAGTACAAATCTCGAGATAAAATTTTGGCACTATTGTTGGGGAGGATTGAGTCATTCTCATCAAAAAAATATCTTCGGTAAACTTCTCCCGAATATCTTATCTTACAAGTTTACCTAGTGCTCCATTGAGGGTAGTTCCCTCACCTTCCTTTGATGATCCCATAGGGACCATATGGTGACTCCACAAATCTCAAGGAGGTACACTAACCCTCCTAAGGCCTACAAGTGAAGGATTCCTCACAACTCACCTATAGTAAAATCCTTGTTTGTTGGAAACCTTCCCTTATCTACAATGGATCAAAAGAAATGGGTATACAATATCTCCAAGCCTTTAGACATTTTTTTTATCCTTGGATACCCCCAACAGATGCCTCCTACGTATGAAAAATGGCTGACCAATTTTTCCAGTAATGATTTGATTATTGTTGAATATCATATGGGTAACTTTTGGGATTTCTTTCAACTTAATATCGTAAGTGATGACGCTGAATATTTAGTGATGAAACTATTCCCATCCACTTTTAATGATGATGTTATAAGGTGGTACAATGGTCTCCCTAGCAAGAGTATCAAGACCATGGATCGACTTGAGGAGACCTTTCTTAAAATAAGGGGTGCTAAGGAAGATCCAAAATTGTTGTTGATGTGACTTATTTAAATGAAAAATATAGATAATGAAACTTTTAAAGAATTTGATGCCAAGTTTGAAAAGTTGCTCCAACAAATACCTAGAAAACTTCACCCTGGAAAGGAGCACCTCATTTTCCTCTACATCAAATATTTCCCAGGACACTTTAGGTACTTTCTCAAGGAAAAGGATCCAAAAAATCTTGAAGAGGCCCAAGAGATGGCTACATAAATTGAATCTAATATTTCATCCTATAAGGTAGAAATTTTCTATGCCCCAAGAGCCAAGGTTGAAACCAAACCAAGAACATTACACAATGTCGAGCCCACTCAAGATGTAAGTTCTCCATGGGCATAAATAATCAAAGAAGCAATAAATGACCTCGCCAAAAATCAAACCCTAATGATGAACAATATCACCAATTTAGAGAGGTCACAACAACAAGCCACCAAGCCTCCTTTCAGGGGCTTGCCTCAAAGATCAAACAAATCATGGAAATCTAGGGATCCAAATGAACAAAAGGTTCCCAACACTCTAGATCCTTAAAATGTTATAAGTCAAGAAGAGACTCCTTGGTGCTTACCTTGTGGGGATTCACATTGGGAACATGAATGCCCAGGGGAAACTGATCATATGAATGTATTTGATACCATAAACTTTATCTTTTCCATATCTCCCCAAGAGTGCCTCAATATCACACCAGAATAACTTGAAGAGGGAAAGAGAGAATCAACCAAGAGGGATAGGATGGAGATCATAAAAAAAAATGGATGAGGAACCAAGGGATAAACTTAGGAAGAAGGAATTACATGTATACACAAAATGAAGAAGTGCCCCACAAGCTCCTCCCAATGACCCTATCTTCCCTCAACTAGGTCCTTCTCCACCATCAACAAACAATCTTCCTCCTAGTTCCACTTTTCCAAAGACTAGTGGCATTGACTTGAATATTGACATAAATGGCGTCTTGGAAAAGATAAATGTACCTGTACCTCTAACAAAGATCATTAAGATTCCTTCGATGAGAAGAAAAGTTGAGAAATTATTTAGAATACAAGGTGAACCTGTAGACCCTTATATAATGCTACAAGCTAACCATTTCAGACCACAATATGATGAGCACCCCCCTTTTATATCTCCTTGCAAATGAATGATAAATGCTTGAACAATTGTATGCTTGACTCAAGAGAGGGTGCAAATTTTATGGCCTTAAAATTATTGAGACAATTAGGATTAGAAGTCACAAGGCCTTATAGAAACGTCCGCAAGATTGTGTCCATGGATATTCCAACACATGGTGTGATAGAGAACTTGAAAGTCCACCTTGACCAATATCTCAAGATAGTTTTCCTAATAAACATTATGGTAATAGATGTTCCATATATTTTGGGAATGATATTTTCTAAAAAATTTGTTGCAATGTTGGGAATTACTTTATAAATGGGTCTTACCTATGTTACTATACCCATTGGATGATGAAATGAATGCTCACCTGCCCAACTTACCAATGAAAAGAGATCATGTTGAAGAAATTGACCTTGACTCTGAAACTAAGGAACTCCATGAGAAGATCAAAGAATATATTTCATACTTTTTCTTAAATGACCTCCCTTTCACCCAAGAAGAAGACTTTGATGATATATAATGGCCTAAAATGGAAGATTACCAGTAACGACTAGATAGGTACAAAGAAAATGAAATTGGATCCGTCAAAATATTGAAGAAAGATGATAAAGGGTTGTTGATTACACCAATCCAATATGATATTCTTATAACATAATCCCACCCCACTCCCACAAAGAAATATACCAGGGTAATACAAGAAGCACTTGATCTCAAAGGAGGAGATTACAAACAAGGATAATTGTTCTTAGAGTGGGATACAAGAAAGGGCCAGCTTGATACATGTAAGGAGTTTGGGAAATTTTGGTTGGGTCCCTACAGAATTGAAGAGAATTTTATCAATGACTCCTACTACCTATCGACATTGTAGGGAAGGAGACATCTACTACACATTAGTGGGTCCCTTCTCAAGCCCCATCATGGGGAAGAGACTTGACTTCTTGAACTAAGATAGATTAGTGTAGACTAGGTAGGCATTTGTACTTTGCATTTCATTTGTATATATATGTTGCATCATGCATCCATGCTAGTGTAGTCTTACATATTTCTTATATATATTTCATTTTCATTTTTACATAATGAATACATGTTAGGAAATTGCACTTAATCATTGAATATTATTTCTTTTTCATTTTGTATCTAAGTAAATTTTTTCTTTTCAAGCATGGTTTTGGATTTATCATTGACGTCGGTGGATCACATCCACCAAAAAATAATTCTAAAGGGTGTTGTTGGTTGAAGTGGATGCAAGATTGTAGGTCTTGGACAACCATAAATGTTTAGGTTCTCATGCTCTCTACAATGAGCACATGTCCCCATGTTGGAGCCAGATGTTACCCCCCCATGCCTAGGGGTAACTAGAGGAGATCATGTCTCATGGCCTACAATAGAGAACATGATCCTGACCATGATTATGATCAACATGTCCACAGATCGAAGCCCAACATCCCCCCTCATTCACCTTTACAACTACAGGTCAACCAAGGCTCATCGCATCCAAGAAACCCAAAGTATAGGAGATGGTAAACCATTGTCACCATGAGGTATGTTAGTCCTTCTTTTATGCAAAGTGTTGTGATTTATTTTTTCAGGCATGTGGATGAGGATATTCGGTTGAAGTTGGATAATGGATCATTGGTTTGGAAATTGTGTCAGTTTCCTTGTTTCACCTTAGTGGTCAACTTCTATTCCCTAGTTATGTGTTGTCATTACCGAGGAAAAAGGGGTACTACTGGGGGGTCCTCACAAGGGTAATGTTCCATTCCCCACCATACTTAACACTTTCCATCCTAGAGCCTCTCATAGTGTATTAAAATTTGGAAATAGTTCATGGTTCATTCTCTCATGAGAATAGGGGTTGAAGGCCCTGAGGTTGTTTTGCAGCTGCTATGAAAAGAATAAGAAAATGATGCTAAAGAAAGAAAGGAATGACAGAAAAAAAAAATACTAACAAAATCCAGTCCAAACTTGAGCTCTACTCTTTCAGTGCTCACCCTGAGCTAAAAAACCAATTCTAATGACTTGAAACCTTATAAAAGGGAACTTGCAAATATAATAAAGCAGGACTTATAAAAACGACAAATAAGGGGGATTGGAAAAAATAGAACGTAAATATGGGGTAACTCAAGAGCAAGCACACCTTCCACAAAGGCCCTCATAGAAATGGATTCAATGACACCATGAGCCATGAAGTAAGCCCTAAAACCGTATCACTATCACACTTAGTCATGAAGGATTTTTACTTTCCCTGTCACTCTCGGGACCTATCCCTCTACCTAGGTTATTTTATTTCCTATATAGGTGGCACACCTAATGGGGTTAGATGAAGGCCCTCCCATACTTAAACTTAGCAACTCACACGGGGTTATGGTTTGGTGCGATGCTTGAAGGGGATACCGAGGTGAATTGTATTACGTGGCTTATATATTAAGCTACAACTTACTTTATGTGTTTAAGGACTAACATTTTTTTTGAAATTTGGCTAACCTTGTTTCATACTTTGAATTTTTTTTAATGGCCCTAACATGGTTCTTTGAGGGACATCTTGGGCTTGCCCCAAAGACATTGTGCCCTTATTGCAAGACTTTGGCACATGTGATGGAGAGTAGTGGGACAACCAATGACTCGCCATCCTTAGATATTGGATCTCACATCCTCGGTGTTGGACATTGGGTTCAACGCTTCCAACGAGTTTTGTGACATGGGTTAACCCCCTCTCGCAGATCCTAACTTTGGCGATTGTGGTGGAGACTAATGCATGCGGGTTTTGGTCTAATGAAAATTGTAGTCCAATAAATGGTATCAGAGCGACAAGTCTCGAGTTCGAAACTCTCTTGACACGTGCTGGAGGGAGATTGTTGGAAATTGGGTTCAACGATTCCCACGAGTTTCGTGACATGGTTTAACCCCCTCTCATGGATCATAACTTTGGCAAACTTTGGCGATTGTGGTGGAGACTAATTCCTACAGGTTTTGGTCTAAAAAAAATCATAGTCCAACACTCATAACCCTGGATGATGGAAAAATGGGCTCGGTTTGAGCAGATTCAGTCATGATGGTACACAGATGGGATGGAATCCCCACAAGCTAGGCAGAGTACCCTAGGACCTGTTTAACCATAGTATGGAGGACGTTGCAAAAATATTTACTCACACATCATTCAAATATGAGATGCATCCCTCCTCTCCTTGGACACAACACTTAGAGGCCCTTGACGTCACCCTCTTGACCTTGATGTCACCTTCTAGGGTTTGACGTTGTTAGGGTTTGATGGATGGATGGGTTTTGAAGATGATTTGGCATGACCTTGGGTGAGGAGAAACCTCACTTGACATTTCTTCACCTTGGAGGATGCCACGTGGCCTTTGGAGGCTTGATTTCACCCTACTTGGCCTTGATGTCTCACATGTGTGGGCTATTTTGATGTATTTTGCATTTATTACACATTGTAAAGGTTAAATGAAGGGGTCGTCCCCACTTGGATTTTGAATTCATTATGTTATGTGAAGAAAGTGAGACGTTGGGCCTCATATATAAATGATAGCTCTCATTTCATTTTTGGGTCATTCTCTCACCTTTGGGAGAGACTGCTTCTTAAATGTTCACCCTCTTTGTGGTAACTAACTCTTCTCTCTCATGTGGTATGCTTGGAAGGATCATTTGTGGTTGGACTTGATGATTTTGGATGGTTATTTCTACAATTAGGGTTACAATCTCTTGTTTTCTTGGATGAAGTAAGTGAATTTCTGCAACTATTTTTCATGTTATTAATGTTTATGGTGAAAATGATATTTTGTTGCAAGAAGTCTTATTAATTGAAACCCTAAGAGAGGAACATAAGTGCTTATTCCTCTCACAAGGTTTAGAATTGGTAAATTGTCCTTGCTAGGGTTAGAATCCTAAATCCCTAAAGTGCTATCACTTTAGGATTTTATCCCTAACATTTGATCTTTGACCTAGTTGAAGCTGCAATAAGGGAGAAACGATTTCTAGGGCCAAAATGTTCTTACACCCTAGAAATCCTTCTCCTCAAGATCTAAGACCTAAGGCCCAAATGTGCTTTCACCTTAGGGGTTAGATCCTACCTCTTGGTTTCAAGTAGGCCAACATTCAAGCTTGGTTGCATTGAAAAGACTCCATACCCTAGAAATGCACTAATATTAAAACACTCCCTTGGTGAATTGATTCATAAACTCTCTCTCTCTCTCTCAAAACTCACAAGATTTATACTAATTGTACTGACATTAACCTTAGAAAACTCATTATATTTCTTGTTGTTGTTATAAATTTTTTCTACAACCATTTGAAAACACTTTAATTTCCTGCATACACTCGTCTAAAGGTGGCCTAACTCACTCAAAAATTTCCATTAACAATTGGGTAATATTCTATTGGTTATATGCTAAATTTTCATGGTAGATTGTGGCATTTCTAACCACTAATTATTATCGTTTTTACAAATTACTTATTGTGGTTATAATATTGGTTAACTACTACAATTTGCAACATCCATAACAATCTAACTTGTCTAGTGTGTAAAATAGGTCTTAATTGTATACTTTAGCTTGAAATTATATATATATATGCTACAAAGTGTTCTTGTTCTGGGAAGGTACTAAATCATCTTCAAACCTCTTATTTTTTGCGACCTAGACCAATCATTCGATGACCAAGATAGGGGGCAATAAGATTAGCTACTAAACTTTTTATTTGATCCCTTGAGATCATCAGGGAAGCCTCCCTTGCAGTGAACCTATTTCATCACTAAAAAAAGGGAAGTCCCTACTTAGGTGACGATGGTAGGTTCTTCCATAGTTACACAATATTTGGGCATCTTGTGGTGGGCTTTGCACAAGTAAAAATACTATGATAAAAGGTATGAAGAAACCTAGTAGAGAATTTTATTAAATTCCAAAGTATTTGGTGCATAATTGAAAAATAGGCCAAAATCTACTATTCTAGAAGACTTTTTGGCAATTTTATAAACTATAAATGAGGGAAAATTGAACCAAGAAATCAAAACTAGAAAAAATTTCCTACTCAACATTTGATCTCTTAAATAATCTGGATAAATTTGTTGTGTTGAAAATTTTCCAATTGTGCATTGTTTGAAAGATAACAATATTTTCCATATTTTTGAGTGGAAAAGTGCAAAAATATACAAAGTTGACAATTCTAGAATGAAAAAATTGACTAGAGCATCATATCTCCAAGATGAAGGTTGTAGAACATTCACAATCAAAAGTATCATATGTTCTTGACCTAAATGTTTTCCTAGTTCTCGTTGGATTTTCTTCTACATGTGGGAGTAGGTCTTCAACCTTAATTGTACCAATTAGAGCAATGCAAAAAATGAAAAAAAATGGTAACTTTTGAGAGCCATAACTTTTATCACCGAGCTAAAAATTGGCTTTGGGTATAGTCATTAGAAAGGTAATTGAAAGGAATTTTTTTTCGATACGCTATTATTTGGAAATATGCATCTGATTGTTTCAGAAAGTTATCATAACAAAGCCTCTTGGCTTGATTGAACAATGCAATTATCAATGTGAATGATCCCTAGAGTATTCTCAACTTGGGGAAGAGATTATATGATCATATAAGAGCATATCAGATGTGAATACTAACTAAGCATAATTTCATGCACCTCGTAATAGTGCTTGCACAGTGATTTGGAGGTCCAATTGGATGTGGAAAGGCATGTTAGAGTTTATTATTGAATTAGAAAGTGAATGATAGACCAAGATGGATGACTACGAGTGCATGGGAAAATGACAACACTCTTGATGAGCATGGATACTCGAGTTGATAATATTATAACATATTTTGTTAAAAATAGGGCTAAATTCCTTGAATGAAGAGAGAAAAGGTTTCTTGCATGTATGTCTTTTGGATTAATCATGATTAAATAAAGGACTAAGAATGTATGATGGTGTCTTAGTCAAAATGGATGCAATGCATTGAATAAGATCAACATATTCAAGTTGGTTTGCAGGAAAGAGTTGTGTATGCTCTTGATTTTAAGAACAATGAATTCAATAGAAGGATTGTGGAAATAAAATGTTTAAAAGAAGTAATGGAGTTTGTTGGGTAGGATTTCAAAGGAGGAAGTTATGGAAGATTGGTATGGTAAATGAAATCTACCAAGAAAAAGAGAACATGCATGAAGTGATAAGTAACCAATCTTAAGTGGTAAAGTTATATGTATGCTTGGAAGAGTTTCAAGATATGAACCAACAACCTATGTGTAAAGAGTATGAAGTAAATAATGAACATGAAATTATTTGAAAACTACTAGTGGTGGAATAAAGAATTCCAGTGTGTGGAATTGTCTTACAACACATAGTTGAACTTAACAGAAAATTATCCAATGACATGAAAAGAAAATTCTAGAAGTAGATAAAGCTTTAAAACAACTAGAGATAAGGAAATGAGATGTCATTTGATGGATGCTTAAGTTTGCTATAAGGTATTACAACATTAAGAAGATGATTCTAGTAGCAAACAAGAATTGTTGAATGAGTTGAAGATATAGAATGTTGAGTGCATTCTAAATATACAAAAAGTGTATCAAATCAAAGAAGAACATAAGTTATTGCAGTGACTTCCAAAATAGAATTGTTGGGCCCGAGATATGATCATCTTCATGACGTTATTATACACTTTTTTCCATAAGTATATATGCGTTTTTATCTTTCAAAGGAGCTTTTTGAATAATTTTATGGTAAAATGATATAATCGACATGAGGTACGTATAATTCGTGTTTTGTGATTCAATCAAGTTTAATTTATCATATTTTATGGTTTTCAAGAGTTAATTCATGTTTTTCTGCTATTATAGGGAAAAACGCACCATGTTTCTTGGTTTGGCACTCATTCTGGCACTTGATCCAGCACTCGTTCCAGTACTTGATCCGACACTCGTTCCGGCACCCAGTATTGCACAAAAATGCAAGGCAAGTTGGCGGTTATGGTATTGGCGGCCAATGGTGGACAAATCGAGCACATGGGTTTTGTTTGTCATCACCCCCTCCAACTAATAAGCTCAAGACAACTTGATTTCAGTTGTCCAAAGAGGGCAATCATTGGGTTCCTCCGTTTTGTTAGTTATGGATGCATTTAATGTAATTTGCCGAATTTAGAGGTGGTTCGACCCTCCTGTGGTCGACCACCTGGGTTGTAAACTTATAAATACCAATAGGATGATCATTAGATTGTTAACCAAGTAGCATAAGCATTAGAATTGCCAGAAAACCGTTTTTGCTCTGTTTCTAGTTTTACATTGCCAGAATAGTGCCAAAACTGTGTTTTTGGATTTTTATGGTGAATTTGGCCTGCTGAGGTCGTGGTGTGCTTTTAGAGAGTGACCACGACTTGTTGGTGGCCCACCAGCAGTCTGGTAATTGTCTTCATGTCTATTTTTCATTTTTCTAATTTAAATTGTCTTTTCATTTTCCTGTGCATGTATATTTTTATTTAATTAATTAGTTTGTTGTAGCTTACTGTTTTACTTCTTTTTGCAGGTTAGATGATAATTTGTGATAGTATGTGTTGATTTTATAGATTAGAAAAGGCTTGCAAGTCTCTAAGTCTCTTTACTAATTCTGTGTGCAATTAAAAAGTCTCTCTCTCATTATACTAACCCCACATGTAGTTAGATGATAAATTGTGCTTTCTTTTATATTTTTACAGTCAAGCTTAGAATAAATTTTTAATTAGAATAGAGCATAGTTTTAATCTGAGATTCTTCTAACAAAGATTGATGGATGGATAGATTTGCTTCCAGTTTTTTAATCATAGCTTGCTTACTTCAGTTTTATATAGATTTTGTTTGCTTAGTTATTGGTTAAATGTAATTGTCAATTCACTTTTTAATATCTTGTTTTTAATTTCTGGTTTTAGTCATTTTCTTTATCATAGCTTGAATGATTAAAATAGACATAGTATAGTTTCCTTTCACGCAATTTCCTTTCATAGATTAAAATGCAATTAAATTCCTTAGTTAGATAATGATGATCTCATTATGA
>ML782902.1:668491-685865 GCA_009831015.1 Picea engelmannii | reverse complement strand
AAGTCTATTATTTTCAAACACTCATGCAGTACTAATCACCTTATGTGCCTTTGAGATTCTAAAGTATTGACTACCATCTCAAATTACTACACAATGAAAAATAAAAGAAGTGTTAGAATTCAAAAAAATTACAAACTGTGATGATCATTTAAAACTAAGAGAAGCATGAAAATATTAGGCCGACTTACTTCATTAATAAATGGATTATATGTATGATTAATATTAATATCTAAAATCCATCTATTGAGGAGAACCGTGCAGATTTCTAAGCCTCTCGTGCTTGTGGATTACTCAAAGGAAAATAATGTGTGTAATAATGAAAATAATTATATTGTGAATGAAAACTACTTGTTAGATATATTGTGATTGGTCTTATGTTGATAAAAGGTTTACATGATATGAAATTCATGGAAAAGATTTAAAAAATAGTGATTAAATCTAATTAAAAATAGTTTTATATTGTCTATTAGTGTGAAAGCCTATAATATTTTTTATATTTATGAAAAGTATTGAATTTTTTTTAAAATAATGATTAAATGTAACTGGAAATTTATACCGTTAAAAATAGCTTTATATTATCTATTAGTGTGAAAGTGTATAAGATTTTTTTATGTTTATGAAATACAATGGAAAATATTTTAAAAGTAGTGATTAAGCGTATAAGATTTTTTTTATGTTTATTAAAAGTATTTGATATTTTTTTATAGTTTAGTAGGTTTTATGGATTTCGATGATTTGATTTATAAATTATGAGAATTTCAAAAATATTGATTTATATAAAACAAATTTCTTTAAATCTAATAATTATGTATTTATTATTTTCAATGTAATAAATGAATTTTTTTTTCTAAATATGCATTCATTAAAAAAATCAATTAATAATAAAATAATTACTCATATGGATTCCATACTCACACTTTCTGAATCAATATTCACACTTTCTCAATATAATTGCATTTTCAAAATAAGATTCTATCTCTTTTAGATATTCTATAGATCTAATATTTATATTTTTTAACCCTATTTTAATACTTTTAGATCCATTTTTCCAATTTTGGAATCCAAATTTATTATGTCGAATTCCAATTATTGTACTTTCAAATATAATTTTTTCGAACCCAATTTTATTATGTTCCAATTCCAGTTATTACACTTTCATATCCAATTTATAATGTTTGTAATGTAATTTTGACACTTTGAAAACCCAATTTTACATTTTGAAAAATCAATTCTTACACTTTCAAAACATCGATTTTGAATTATGTAAAAAAAAAAATTTAAAATGAAATAAAACCACTTAATGAAATTGATATTAAATTACTTTCATAATTAAAATTAATAAAATAATTAAAACTTAAATATAATTATAATTTTATATTTCTTATATATATAAAACTTTTTAATAATAAGTTTTTTGTTATTTTGTGTTATAATTACATTGTATCCATACATAAGCAGTGCATCCATTTTCGAACTTGTTTCTGAGTATGACGCAGAGGTTTATGGGGGGTAAATTTTCGCGGTTTGGTGAGCAACACTTTACTTTAAATCTTCCCTTCTCGTCTATGGGATTTTTGGGTAACCCTTTATATGTTCCATTGGATATTGTTAAGGCGGAGATGACAGGGCCAAAGGGTGACTTGGGAAGGGGTGGGCATGTGTCTGCCTCAGTGTCTTTGGGGTTAGGCATCAGTGTGGGACATGCTTCGGTTGGTTCCACAGAACAAATTGCAGGTGAGACTGAAGTGGCACTTTTCTCGTCAGTCCAAGATCTTTGTCGCAGTGCTGGGTTAAGGGAGATGGAACAGGGTGACTGCAATCTTATTTCGGTTTTAGACTCTTTAGTCCTTTCTTTACATGAGTTATTTGAACCGAAACCTCTGACTACTTTCAAAGGTAAATCGTTTATCTCTCATGTTTTCTCTATGGTTAACTCGTTTAATCCCATTGGTCCTAGGGAAGAGCAACCTGTTTCGAGTGCTAAGGTTTTTGCATGGTCAAGGGGTTTGGGTTGTGAAATCTCACCTATAAAGACACACAGTGCTCAGAAGCGAGCTGAGGTTTCGGTAAAGGAGTCGGTTATCTTATCTTCAACTGATTCTGATCATGAGGCGCTTAGAGACATTAAATCCCTAGCAGGCCTAAATCATGATCTTGTTGTCCCTAAATATTAAGGGAGTGGGGGGCTCCCATAAATTGGCCTTGGTACGTCGTCTTTTTCTTTTGAACCGCCCGGAAATTATTTTCTTTCAAGAGACCTTGGTTGATGAATCAAGGTCAAGATCTTTTTTAACGAAACTTAAACCATCGTGGTATTCGACTGATGTAAGCTCTGTGGGAAAATCAGGGGGTTTGTTGGTTGCTTGGGATCCTAATAAGTTCTATATAAAACCTTATATATGTTATGGTGGTATACTTGTGACAAGTTTCAACCTAGAGTTAAAGGAAAAACTCTCTTTCTTAAATGTTTATGGCCTATGCAGTGATAGGAAAGTTTTTTGGCAAAAGGTGGGGGATAGAGGTATCTTGTCTCTTAAGAATTTGATAGTTTCAGGTGATTTCAATTTCACTCTGAATGAAGGGGAAATCTAGGGAGAAAGTGGCCACCCCGACCCTTTGGATTTGTTTTTAAAAGATTTGTTTTTTGAAGGAGCTATAGTGGACATAATGTCGAATGAGGTGGTGCCTACGTGTCAGAATGGAAGAAAAGGTGTGGATAGTATCATGAAGAGATTAGATAGGACTTTTGTTTTGACGGACCTGTTAAGGATTTTTGCTAGATATTGTGCCTGAGTGGCACATCCTTTCATCTCAGATCATGCTCTAGTCTTTCTTCAATTAGATGGAAAATTCCAACGCAAACGTTATCCTTTCAAATTAAATTCTGGTTGGATTCACAAGGAAGAGTTTTCACAGTTAGTCATTGAAGTATGTAAGGACCCAAAATTTCTACAGGAATCAGGTCTACAAAGAAGACTGGTATGGAAGCTAAAAAGTCTAAAATTGGTTATAAATAGGTGGGTAAAAAGTTTTAAAAACCTCTCGGCTCAAAAATTGGGAATTTTAGAAGAGGATTTACATCGTTGTATCAAAACCCCCTTACAGATTTGAGTAATGAAGAGTTGACATGTAGGATAAAAGAGAAGGAAGCGGAAAGATTGAAGATCTTAACAGCGGAGGAAGACACCTGGAGACAGAGGAGTCATGCGATCTGGTCAAAGAGTGGGGATCAAAATACAAAGTGTTTTCATCACTTCGCAAGTGATCGAAAAAAATGTAACCAGATTTGGGAAATTCAGATGGAGACTAGTCTTGAAGTGTCGATCCAAAAGGAATTAACAAAGGAGGCGGTAATTTGTTTTTAAAATATGGGATCAACAACAAGCATCATTAGCAAAGATAAAACTTATTTAGCAAGCCTTTACCCTAACATGGTCTCAGGGGAAGAAGCTCTGTTGTTAGAAAGACGATGTTCTTTAGAAGACTTGTCGAGCATTTTAAAGGCTTTTTCAAAAGATAAAAGCCCAGGCCCAAATGGATGGACTGTGGATTTTTTCCTTATTTTGAGTTGGTTGGAGAGACCTCTTAGGTATGGTCGAGGAATCAAGAAGAAAGGGAGAAGTTATACAATCTCTAAATGCCACTTTCTTGTACTAATCCCAAAAGTGAATAAACCAACTTCTTTTGGTGATTTTAGACCTATATCACTTTGCAATCTCTATTATAAGATTATTGCAAAATTGTTGGAAAAAAGGTTGAGGCCTATTCTGTCAAAAGGATTAGCAGAAGAACAATTGGGCTTTCTTCAAAGCAGACAAATCCTAGACACTTTGGGCACGGTGCAGGAATGCCTCCATAGCATAAAAAAGAAGAATCAACAAGCTCTCATTCTTAAAATTGATCTTAAGAAAGCTTACAATTTAATCAACTGGGAGTTTCGAAGGATGATTTTGATAAAAAATGGCTTTGGCTTATCTGTTACAAATTGGATTATGAGTTGTGTCACCTCTGTTTCATATGTAGTCCTGATTAATGGTGAACCATCTGATTTTTTTCAAAGAGGAAAAGGTCTAAGATAGGGCTTCCCACTACCGCTTCTCTTTTTTATACTGGTGACGGAGGGTCTCAGTATCCTCGTGAAAAAAGAGAAAGAAGTCAGCTTGCTATTTCGAATTAAAGTTGTTAGGATTACTAAAATTTTACATCTCCTTTTCGTTGATGATGTCTTGATTTTGACTAGAGCTTGTGTAGCAGAATGGAAGGTGATTGTTGGTCTCCTGAAGACTTTTTTACATGCTTTGGGTCTAGAGATAAATGTGGAAAAATCCACTTTCCATGTGGTGGGGGTGGGGGAGTCTGGGTTGGCGCTTTTTAAAGAGATTTTTCCATTTCTCTACATCCCCATAGATGATGGCTTCAAGCACTTGGGCTATTTTCTTAAGCCAAATTGTTACAAAGCTGAGGACTGGCGATGGCTTATTAAAAAATTTGAAAGAAGAATTGACCACTGTTGTAATCGTTGGCTTTCTCTAGGTGGAAGATTAGTTTTGATAAAGGAAGCTTTGGAGAGTCAACCAGTGTATTGGATGTCCATGGAAGCAATTCCCAACTCGGTTCTGGTAAAACTTCGTCAACTTATCTTCTCCTTTTTATGGTTGGGTTGTAGTGATAGGAATCAATTACATCTCTGTAATTGGGACACTATTGCTAGGCCTAAGAAATCTAGAGGTTGGTGGTTGCACAATCTTTCCTTCTTCAATAAAGCCTTAGCGGCCAAATTTTTTTGGAGAGGTTTGACCAAAGCGAGAATCTGGCATAAAGTTCTTAAAGACAAGTATTTACCTTTTGTTTTTGTGTCAACTTGGTTTAGATTAGACAACATAACTCATGGAGAGTTCTCACCAGTTTGGAGAAATCTTTTAAAAGCCCTTCCACTTTTAGATCATTGGTTGTGTTGGAAACCTGGAAATGGAGAGACTATTCAGGAAGGCAGGGATTGTATTATGAGAATGGGTCAGCAATCTTTTCTTTCTAAAGAACTTCTATCGGCATTAAAATTTCAAGGTATTACCTTTATTTACCAAGATAGTGTTACTACTCTGTCAGATCCCCTAAGCACTTACTGGATTGATGCCACAAAGCTTGGATTCATTGATGAACTTGCATCTGAATGGGAGGATTATAGAAGTGCGCTCTCGAGCACGGGTATCCAATTAAATGCCTTCGAGAATGATTTAAGATGGTCAGGTGGAGATGGTTCTAGTCTTTCCTCGGCAAGAAATTTGTATAGGGCTCTCTCGGAGAGCATGTGGTTACACACTACAATCGGGTGGTGCTATAAACTGTGGAAGTGGAACTTGGCTCTAAAATTAAAAAAAAAATTCTTGCTTCTCTTGCGAAACAAAGTTCTCATGTGGGAAAACCTGCTTGCTAAAGGTTGGGAAGGCCCGAGATTTTGCATCCTGTGTAGAAGGAATCTAGAGACACTAAACCATTTGTTTATTTCATGCCCTTTCACTTGTCAAGTTTGGTTTATTATTGCGGGGATTCTCAATTTTAAGTTGTCTTGGGAGTGGAACACAGTTGAAGATTGTCTTTCGAATTGGGTCAGAAAGCATCCAAATTTGATCACTCTCCCAGCATACGTCTGTTGGTTCTTATGGCTAGAAAGAAACAACCTCCTTTTCAACAACGAGTCAATTCTCTCGCAAGTGGTGGCTTTTAAGTCTGTTGTATTTTTTAATGCAAGTGTAAGGCCCCAGAAATCCAACTCTCGGTACATGATTAAAAGACCACCCCAGATTCATCAACTAGTGGGGTGGTTTGATCACGCAGCTACAACTGATGCATCAAATAGTGGAGCGGGTGGCGTTTTTATTCTAAATGCAAATATTTCTTTCAAGTGGACGCTCAACACATGAGTTGGAACAAATAACATGGCAAAACTGTTGGGCATGTGGACTACGCTCTACTTGTCATTAAGATTACACATTACTGGCATACAGATTATTGGGGATTCAAAAATCATTATAGATTGGTGTAATGGTAGCGAGAGACTCCAAAGTCTGGTGCTAGAAGGCTGGAAGGAGAAAATTAAAAGGCTTAGCACCCAGTTTGAAACGATTTCCTATATTCATACATTTAGAGAGTTTAACAAGGATGCAGATGTTCTTTCAAAGAATGCGCTTAGAGATCAAAATCATCGCGGAGTGATTATCTACACATAGTGGGAAGACAACAAGCTAGTTCCTTCTAGGCATATTAAAGTATTCTGATCTTTGACAAGCTTATAGTGGGACACCATTGAAGACATTATTTTTGCTTATAGGATTTTGTGGATTGTTTTGTTTTGAACTTCTTGTATGGTTATTTTGTTAAATAAATGGGAACCGGGTACTCTCGAAATTAAGAAATGTTATGTATTGATAGCCTTAAAAGTCCCAAACAATGTTGGTATCTAGCAATTGTGGATGCTCTTTTTGGAAAGAGGATGAACAGAGATGTAATATTTTATATTATCTAATATAAAGAGAAATTTTCTTATTTGGAAAAATAAATAAACAGTGCAAGTGCTTCCATATTAATAGTAGTTGTATCCATACATAAGCAATGCAAATGCTTTCATATTAATGGAATAAGCTTCACATTTATGCAAGTGCTTCCATATTAATGGAATAAGCTTCACATTTATGAATATCTTTATGATATTATGTTTTACTTTTGTTTATCATTCATGAATGTATTTATTTCTTCATCATTATGTCATATCATGGTATTGATTATGCACATTTATATATATTTGTGATATTATGCTTTTGTGGATCATTTATGAATGTATTTATTACTTTCTTTTCAATATGCATCATTATATCATTTCAAGTATTATTGATTATATGCTTCCTTCCTTTATGAGTTATTTGGTTTATAAAAAATAAAAATAAAAAATAATTTTTGAGTTAATTTAATGTGGTTGATACAAATTAATATTTTCATTGATATTGTTTTAAAATATAAGAGTGAATATTTTATGATTAGAAATGCCTCTAACTTTAGTTTTCAATAAAAAAAAAATACCAAAATGAAAAATTATTAAACGAGTAAAAAAATGGAGAAATACTACACACTGATTCAATTTCAATTATTCTCATTACCAAGTCATATATTTATACATGCAAGAGAGTTATTTCATGAAACAACTAGCTCCTATAATCACTCAAAACACACTCTTCAATTCACTCAACATGTATTATCTCTCTAAAATATGATCACATGAACAACAATTACTCTTACTTAGACTAAAGATAACACAAATTAATCGTTAACCCAAAAAACGAGATCATCTAAATCTAACTCTACCAAAGAAAATTATGACATCTCCAATACATAATTTTTTTTTTCCAAATAGATATAAAACCTACTTGATACCACCTATAATGTGTCATAACCATCATCTAGATCTAACTCTCCCATAGAAAATTATGGTTCCAAATAAATATAAAACCTACTTGATACCACCTATAATATCCTTATAACCAAAATAAACACCAGATAAAAATGAAAACATAAAAACACTTACACACCCAAAAATAAATTAACTTTATAAAATAATTATTTATTAAAAAAAATAATATAATAATAATTCATTAGTTAATATTAATAGATTATAAAAACAAAATCAAAACTAAAACCAAAACTTATATTCCCCATTATAATCATCGTCATATCCATCTATTTAAACCTAATCACATTAATATTCTATTTAGCATACTTTGTTTATAAAAAATTAAAAAAATTAAATATTAGAATACTTTGTTTATTGTTATAAGATTTTATAACCATATGCTAAATTGTCGTGTACATAAATCCATTTATGTAATAAAAAAGTTTAGATACACCACATGGCCATTGAACTTTCAATGCACACAAGATCAGGCCAACAAAAGCAACTATCAAGGGATCACGTTAACCTCACTAGTGCTTAAATTATGCACATAGGGTTATCGAGCCTTGATCTAGATCGTCATTGAAGTTCTCTCGCAGACCTAAGTGATTGATAAATTAAAGCCCCAAGTTCTCGCACAAACCTGAGTAATTGATCAATTAAACCCCAATACCTAGAAGAGACGTAAAGCCCAATACTCTTCATAGAAAACTCCCCAACAAGTAGAGCTAGAAAGCTCCCAACATAACACCTACTCTTTAGGGGTCAAAACTATTGTAAACAAAGCACACAAACAATGAATTAATCAGAAAAAAGATAAAAGCAAAGATAAAAGCAGAATAACAGACATCAATATAAATGGGGGGTATTTTTATTGCACTCTGTAAAATTAGTGAAGAAAACAAGGTTACAATTCACAAAGCACATCATGACCTTTCATTTAAACAAACAACAACAAACTTTTACGAGGATATGAAGCACCAATATCCACAACCATGTCAGAGGTAGAGGAACCGAGTTGTAACCACCAAGATGTGTTGTCACCATCCAACAATCTCCACCTTGACAACGATTTTCCTAATATTTCGCCCAACAAATTCAATCGTCACCTTTTCTGCAAGCCAAGAGAAGTCAAACTCCACAACAACTTCTCTAACAATATTGACTTTGTAAACATGTCTACACAAGTTTCCTAAGTATGGACCTTCTTAAGAGCTACTCCACCTCCATCAACAACTTGTCTTACAGAATGGTACTTGACATCAATATGCTTAGTCTTACTATGATATGTTGGATTGGTGGCTAAATGGATAGCACTTTGACTATCACATAATATATATACATGGTCCCGCACTCTTCCAAACTCACCCAAAAGACCCTTTAACCAAATTGTCTCTTTGCATGCATTTGAGACAACAATATATTCTACCTTGGTAGTAGACAATGCAACTATTTCTTGAAGCTTTGACATCCAACTAATGGATCCTCCTGCAAGAGTAAAGATGTAACCTGAAGTAGACCTCCTCTTTTACAAATCACCTGCAAAATCTGAATCAACATAACCACAAACTGTATCATTACAACAATCAAAGGTGAAGCAATAATTGTTTGTGCCTCTTAGATACCAAAGCACCCATTTCACTACTGCCCAATGTCCTCTACTTGGATTTTCCATGTATCTACTGACAACACCAACTACATGTGAAATATCTAGTCTAGTACATACCATCGCATACATTAAACATTCTACTAAATTTGCATACGGTACATGAGACATATAATCCTTTTCTTCTTTACTACTAGGACATAATTATGAAGAAAGATTAAAATGGGAAGCCAAAGGGACATTCACAAGTTTCATAGCATGCATACCAAACTTCATGAGTATTTTCTCCATATACGTATGTTGTGATAAACAAATCTTGTCATTTTTCATGTCTCTGTGTATTTCTATGCCCAAAATTTGTTGTTTTGCTCCTATATCATTCATATCAAAAGTCCTAGCCAAATGAACCTTTAACCTATTGATCTCAACCATGATTTTTCTTTCCACAAGCATATCATTAACATATAACCTCAAGATAATGAATATGTCACTAAAACTTTTGAAGTAAACACAATGATTATATTCAATTCTAGTAAAATTGTGTGATACAAGTGGACATCAGTAGCCACCCACCTATTCCATTTGGATCAAAATATAGTTTTCAGATTAGCAATTTTTCTACGGTTTTTCCGGGTCCTAAACTTCCGAGGTCGTTTTGAGGCCCTAAATGATGTTTTTGGCTTAGAAGCGCCTAGTAGATATCCAAAGGCATGTGTTGGGCCATTTGGAATGTGTACCCCTCGGTAAAATGTATGAAAAGGTAACACCCTCAAGAAGTTGACATATCAACTAACCACTTTGAGGCCCACAAACCTTTTGGCATTTCAACTTCTAGGGTTAGGGTTTTGGATGTTTAGGGTTTTGTCATTGATGCTTTATGTTAAAAGGTCATTTTTGGCCTCATTGTAATCATATTCTTATGAATGCATATAGTTGTCACATCTCTTCTAAAAAATAAGCTACTACCATTCTAGAGAGTTCATTTCACTATGCACTTTTACAGTTCTTTCATATTTCATTTATTAATAGAAATTGAGTATTAATGTATCTTCGTGTTTTTGTCATATTACAGTGTTTTATCTCAATGTCCCCTCATAAATCAAGATCAATGGTACTAGAGAAGTCTTCTCTTTACCTGTTTCTCTATGCATGTCCCCAATGAGGTCATGATATAAGGAGTTGAGACTAGAAGTACTTGAGCCTCTGAAATACCGTCCTCATCAACCCCAAGGACTTCCCATGGTGAAAGAAAAGACAGACTAGGGAGAAGGAGATCATATTTAACTGTTGCTCGAGGAATCCCTCACATAAAAAGGGATGATATGATGGATATTTTTTCCCAAATCCTTCGATGGCTATAGACAACAACATACATGTTTTCGTCAAGCGACCACTTTGGAGGCATTGCCCCTTTAAATGTACAAGTTAATTTTGATATTCTCGTATTTGAAGGTCAAATAGACACGGATGCTTTGGAAAAATGGTTAAATATGATAGAAGTTTATTTCTCTGTCCAAAATTTCTCCGGTAGAGAAAATATCACCTTTTTGCTCTTTAAGGTTGTCCAACATGTTAGAAATTGGTGGGACACTTATAGTGAGAAAAATTCCACGTAGGAATCTAGAATGTTTGAGGTCGAACACACTTGGGACTCTTTTATGGATGTCGTTAAAGAAAAATATTACCTTGTTGGAAACTATGAAGACCAGATCATGAGATGGACCACACTGCATTAGGAAAGGGACCAAACCGTGTCGAAGTTCATGAATACCTTCCATACCTTGTGCACCAATATCAATATTGTTGATCTAAAATAGGTGGCAATCCTCTATACTTAATTAATATACAAAAATGTAAAAGAGGCATGAGAAAGGATCAGGCTTATTCTTGAAACAAATATTTACAAGTAAAGAATACCTAAAAAGGACCAGGTATCTTACAAAAAGAAAATATTTATATTATGTTACAAGATTTATAAACCAATAGAGTATACATTATCATAGGATGACATTTCCATCACAACATTCATCAAAATATAACACAATATTTAGTAAAAGGGAAAGGAAAGTATAGACCACATATAAAAACGAACTCTAAATGATAATTACATTGAACCCAATGAGTATTTTGATAGACACGCATAAAAAATATCATGCTTAAAATTAAATTCTTGGGAAATCAATAATGTTATGTCTCAAACTAGTTCTCTTGGAACCTCAAAATAATAGATATCTTATATAAATAAGAAGTAATGTCTGAGAGTTCATAAAAAGTGAATTACATTTTCCCTTGAAAAAGGACTGGGATTGGGCTCCCATGGACCATGAAATGAAAGAGAAACCTGGAAGACAAAAGGAGACAATCAGAAGTCAACCTTAGGTTTTCACAAATTCTGAAACAAGAAATGAAGAAGGTCTACTAACTAAGAAACAAAGCCAGGTGAAAGAAAAACAAAATGACTACTTGACTTACTATGATGGAAATTTTGAACCCTTTGAATTCCTTTCACATCTTCTTTTATAGTCTTCACTTCATCTTCATGAAACTTATTTTTAGTTAGGGTTAGGGTTTTATTTGTCCTCTTTGTAAATTTGAGATTAGATATGCATGCCATCAATTGGGACCCACATTAGAAGATCATGAATTTATTTAAATAAATGATTTTCCAAAAATAATTTATTTCTAATCCCAACACTAGTCGCAACTTTAATTTATTTTTTAGAGCCTAATAATTGATATTTCAGCCATTTAAAATACTTCCAATGCGTTTTTCATCTCTTCACCTTTATGATGAGCTCTCATTTGGTCAAATTGGACATCAGGATCAAAAGTTGTGAGCTCCAAAAGATGGAGACTCAATTGTCGTTGATCCATCCTCATGAAATTTGGGCCTTTGATTTGCAAATTCAACTTTCTTTATCCCACATGCAATGTGGGAGTGTTCTCATGACATATTTATAAATAAATTGTTTTCCATGTTATTTTTGAATGAAGTAGAGAGAGCCATAGAATTTGGTGTAGCTTGTGCACAAAGTGTGATGCAGCTCGCACCACCCGGCGCGCCTGCTACTACCAGGACCTTCTTCTTCACTGACCCGAAGAGCTAAAATGCTCTTCTTATCCCTTATCGGGACCTCTTCAATACCCACATAACTCTCTCCATGCGATCTCCCCTTTGTCTTATCGGGAAATCGGGTTTCGCGTTATCGCGAAACTCGTGGGAACGTTCCTCGTGCTATCCAAAGCCCCGAAACCCGATGGGTCTCAATGCTGATACTTCTTTGTTCCTGTGGGGGATTTCCCTATCGGGAAATCAGCATATGCGATGTCGCGTTTCACTGGCACCACGAATCTCCGAACCCCGATCCACGATGGCGCCTCTTTCTCTCTCTCTGCTCCAAGTTCCTTTAGGTTAGCCTCTTTCGCATATGAATTGTCATTCCTCGAGACCACGCCTGCTCCCCGTCGAAATTTCCAGACTTCACAGGTTTGATATGCGTAGAACCTATGCTCCCGGAGACTCCGAGATGCTGAACCTCGATACACGTGCAGTCTCTCTCCTCCACGTCACCCTTCCTCGTTGCGCTATCGGGTATTGCGGGATCACGATTTCAGTTATAGTAATTCCTTTGCATGGGAAAATCCCGAATGTCGATCCCCAACCCTCCTGGATTTTTGACACGTGGCTAGTTCGGGATCTACGACTATATTCCTTTCAGGGAATCGCGGGTCGCGATTTCTCCTTGCAAAAGTCCTATGTTCCTGGAGACTCCGATTCTCCGATGAGTCAAGTCCAAATGAGCTCTGACTCCTCCCCTACGCGCTAAATCTTAAACCCTACGCAACTTCCCCCGATCTGACGGCTGTCGGGACTTCGCTAATCTTTCCTGCGAATCCTGGTCGTCGACTCCTCCTCCTCGAGGATTTCTTCAGAAAACTAACTGTCCTCCTCGACACTTGCCTCCAACTCCTATGCTTGTACTTCCCTCTCAAACCTTCCTTGATACAAACCCCCTGGGATCTTTTTCAACAATACCACGAAGGAACTATCCCTCTTGAGCTTGCGCACCTGCTTGCGCTCAGCCTTCAACGCTTTCCAAGTGTTGAATCTTTCAAACTCTACGCCCTCTCTACAACAACAATCGTCAATATCCTTTCTCAGAATCACAACTCTGAGACTTCATCCAGCCTGTGCACGCCTTGCACGGCTTCGGTGCCAAATCTGCACTTCTGGGAACTTAGAAAAAAAGTTACCTCTATTTGAATCCTTCTATCAACGCACTCCTTGCAGACAATTCAACTGCACTCCTTGCAGGAATTCTCTGGTTCAAGATAGAGAAACAATTGAAACTAATTCCATGGTTCCCCAGACTTCAATTCAACCATGAAATCACATGCACAACATATAAAAGCAATGCATGACAGGAAGCAAAACATCCATGAGCATAATATCAAGACACAGAGAAACAACACAAACCATGAAATTGAATTAAAGCTTTCTTCTATTAACTCAATATCTGTACATGGGCATTCTTCATACAATTCTTTGCTTGCTCTTCTCTCTTCTGAATGCTTCTGAATAATTTTACAATGTACAAGTGAGGGTGTCTATATCCGTTTTCCCTCTCGAACTCTAAACTATCAAATCTACAATTAAAATCTACCTACCAACATTAACTAAAATAAATGTCATCTATCTACCTAAGGAAGAGAGATTAAAGGCTCAAGGTCCATTACAATACAAGTGTTTCGTCTCTTAAATGATCCATTTAAGATTACGCAACAATTCCCAAAGTATCTTCAAAAATGTGTGTTGGCTTGCTTGATTGTGTTGGCGATGCTCCTGCATCATACTCCCTGGCTTGAAAATTTTCATGGGCTCCTGTCCATGAGCTCCTGCATAGTCTGTCCATGCTTTTGTATCACTGCTTCGTTTTCCTAGCTGGCATATTCCACTGGGTGGTTCTTCCATTTGACTAGATACTCAAAGTATTCTTTCCTCCTGGTCTTCTTACCCACTCTTTTGTCCAGTATGCATTCCATTTGTGGCTTTTCTGCAGTCGACATCTGCTTCTGCCACTGGATCACTGGTTCCTCACCTCTAGTCTCTTTCTCTCCAGCTCTGTATGGGTATAAATCTGAAACATTAAATATCGGAGATATCCCGATGCCATCCGGCAACTCGATCTCATAAGTGTTCTCTCCAAATTTATTTAGGACCTTGCATGGCCCGATTTTCTTCATTTTCATCTTGTTGTATGTTCCCCTCGGGAACCTTTCTTTCCTCAAATGTGACAGAACTAAATCACCAACTTCAAACTGAAGTTGTCTCAGATGTTGATCTGCTCTGCGCTTATACTCCTGATTTGAATCAATCAGTCGCTGCTTCACCTTACTGTGAAGTTCCTTCATTGCTTCAGCGAAATCTTCGGCACTAGCACTGCTAGTAGCAGTCTGTTCTGACTCCCTGAGTTCAGAAACTCCCATCGACTGCCTGCCATATACAATCTGAAATGGACTCTGTTCTGTGCTCCTGTTCACAGAGTCGTTGTATGCAAACTCTGCCTGTGGTAACACATTATCCCAGCAGCTATGGTGCTATGTCACCAAGCTTCTGAGTAAGTCTCCCAGACTTCTATTCACCACCTCTGTTTGCCCATCTATTTGTGGATGATAGGAAGAACTAAACATTAAGTTAGTTCCCAGCTTCTTCCATAGCATCCTCCAAAAATGCCCTAGGAACTTAGTATCCCTGTCTGATACTATGCTTTTCGGCAATCCATGAAGTCTAACGATCTCCTTGAAAAACAGATTTGCGATGTGCGTCGCATCGTTGGTATTCTGGCATGGTATAAAATGTGCCATCTTTGAAAACCTGTCCACCACCACAAAGATGGAATCAACACCTCTTTGCGTCCTCGACAAACCCAATACAAAATCCATGCTGATCGCCTCCCATGGCCTTCTTGGTATGGGCAATGGCTGATAAAACCCTGCATTCTGCTTTCTTCCTTTTGAATGCTGACAAATCCAACATCTGTCAATAAACCGCTTGACCTCTGAGTGCATCCCCAGCCAAAAATATGATTCGCTCAGCTTCGCAAAAGTTTTGTCTTGGCCCAAATGTCCTGCCAAGCCTCCACTGTGCTTTTCTTTCATCAAGTTCTCCCTCATGGAGCAATTCAAAATGCATAGTTGATTTCCTCTGAACAACAATCCCTCCCGGATCATATAGTCTATCCAAGAACTCCAATCTCTGAGAACTGGATTCTCAGCTGCTTCATACGCTTCTACAAAATCTGCATCACCTGCATACATGTCCTTAAGGTTTTCAAAACCTAATGTTTTGACTTGGAACTCTTGCAGCAACAAACATTTCCTGCTCAAAGCATCAGCCACTTTGTTAGCAGTCCCTGAAATGTGTTTAATTACAAATGTAAAATTCTGCATGTACTCTACCCATTTTGCATGTTTCCGATTCAACTTTTCTTGTTGACTTACAAACTGCAATGCATGATTATCATTATACAATACAAATTCTTTTGGGATCAAGTAATGCCTCCACTTCTTTAATGCTTGTATGATAGCATAAAATTCCTTATCATACGTGGAGTATTTCATCTTTGCTTCATCCAGCTTCTCACTGAAATAAGCAACTGGTCTGTCTTCTTGACTCAAGATTGCTCCTATGGCATATCCGCTTGCATCACATTTCACCTGAAATGTCTTCTTGAAATCAGGCAACACCAGAATTGGTTGCTCTGTGATCTTTTGCTTCAACAGATTGAAGCTTTTCTCATCCTCTATTGTCCAATGAAAAGACTTATTCCGCTTCTTCACTGTATCCATCATCGCTACGCTAATTCCACTGAAATTCCTAATGAACTTTCGGTAGAAACTAGCCAAACCATGGAAACTCCTCACCTCAAAAACATTTCTGGGTGATGGCCAATTTTTAATCACTTCCACCTTACTTGGATTCATCTTTAATTCATTCGCCGAAATGTCAAACCCCAAGTAAATGAGCTCTATCTTCATAAACGAGGACTTCTTCATATTAATCAACAGCTTCTCCTGCTGTAGCTTTCTCATCACAATGGCCAAATGCCTCAAATGTTCAGCCTTCGTCTTGCTGAAAATCAGTATATCATCCAGATATACAACTACAAATTTCCCGATGAACTCCTTCAAGACTTCATTCATCAATCTCATGAACGTGCTAGGTGCATTTGTCAAACCAAACTGCATGACTAACCATTCGTACAATCCTTCGTTGGTCTTGAATGTTGTTTTCCATTCGTCGCCTTCTCTCATGACAATCTGGTGATATCCTCTTTTCAAATCAATCTTTGAAAAATAATTCCCCGCTCGGCAATCCATCAGATCATCCATTCTCCGTAGTGGAAATCTGTACTTGATGGTAATTTTGTTGATCGCTCTTGAGTCGGTGCACATTCTCCAGCCTCCATCTTTCTTTGGACTAAGCATGGTCGGAACACCACACAGACTCAAAATTTCCCTGACCAATCCTTTGTCTAATAAATCATGGACCTGCTTCTTAACCTCCTCATTTTCCTGCAGTGTCAATCTGTACGCAGCTTTGTTCGACAAACTGGCTCCTGGTATGAGGTCTATGTGGTGACTCACACTGCTCAACGGTGGAAACGAATGAGGTAATTCGTCCACGATGATGTCATCGAACTCTTCTAGCAGTTCCTGAATCTCATCTGGTAAATCATCCACTCTTGTGCTAGTCAGAACAATCCTTGGATTTCTAACAACAAAGAATTGTGGATCTTCCTTCTTCTCCATCTCTGTAAGAATCTCCTTCCCACTCATGAGAAGTATTGTGTTGTTTACTTCTGGCTTTAACTCCTTATCCTTTATCGGAAGCAACATATGGGTTCTCCCATTTTTCGCTAGGGTATATTGTTATCCACAATTTTGGTCATTGTGATGATGTCATGATGATGTTATGATGATAGAAAATCAAGCTCTTTATTAAGAACACTTTCCTGAAAGAAGTTACATTTGTCTGCTTCCAGAAATCATGCTTTTAAAGGATGTTCGCAGGCTACCTATGTATCTTCCTGCGAGAATGCCTGATTCTCGTAGGCTGCTTTAAGCTGGGGTGTGAACCTCTCGCACTGTAACTAATAGCCAGGGTGCAAACATGTTTTAAAGGAAGGAAAAAGATAAAATCTCGAATCTTCTAGAAGGGAATCTTCTAGAAACATGAGTTGGCTTCGAATGGTTATTCAAGTGTTGGCATTCCAGATATCTTGGGATCATTTCCTATCCAAGTAACTAATCTATCTTCTCCTATA
>ML782902.1:623386-660099 GCA_009831015.1 Picea engelmannii | reverse complement strand
ATGATAGCTCAACACCCTATTATCCACAGGCCAATGGCCAGGTCGAAGCCATCAATAAGGTTCTTATAACTATGATTCGACGGATGATAGGAATCCATAAAACTAGCTGGCACACAATGTTATTTTCGGCATTGTGGGCATATTAGACATCTGTTAAATCTTCCACAGGATTTACACCCTTTCGTTTAGTTTATGGCATGGAAGCCATTCTACCAATAGAATGTGAAATCCCGTCTTTGAAGCTAGTTGTAGAGCTCTTACCTAATACTTCTGCCGAAGAGGAACGTCTATTGTATTTAATGCGATTAGATGAGACTCGTCGTGACGCTACTCTTGTAATAGAAGCCTAGAAGAAACGTGTTAAGGCACAGTATGAAAAGCATGTCAAACCTCGTGTCTTCTCTAAAGGAGATCTTGTTCTTCTATATGAACAAGATAAAGATGTCTTAGGAACTGGAAAATTCGAACCAATGTGGCGTGGGCCTTACATTGTTAGCAAAGTTTTGGAAAAAGGAGCGTATGAGCTGGTGGATTATGATGGTGTGCCTTTGAGTGAACCCAAGAATGGGTTGTACTTAAATAAGTACTATGCATAAGTCATTTGTGCATGAGTACTTGTATTTTATGTATCATATTGAGTGTGTGTGTTACTTTAGTTTTTGATTTTGACGTTACCTGGTCTCTGCCCTTACGTGACGTTGTGTTTGATTTCCAGATGTCGAAGTATTCGCTACCTTATATTGGCTTTGCCGACGGTGCTAGCCGTAGTACTCGGAACCTAGCTTCTGTTGCCTGGGCGATCTATGCCCCAACAAACGAGCTTATATCTTTACGAGGTGTATGTCTTGGCCGAGCAACCAACAACATTGCAGAGTATAGAATCGTTATTGAGTTATTGGTTGATGCTATCTCTCTCGGGATTCGTCACTTGGTTGTGCGACTTGACTCGCAGCTAGTAGTACTACAGTTAAGTAATGTCTACTCTATTCGAAGTCCTACTTTATTAAGGGTATATTTGCGGATTCGCCTCTTGGAATGACATTTTGATCGTATTGAATATCAACACATTCCTAGATGTCTTAATACATTGACAGATGCTTTAGCTAATTATGTATTGGATAGGAATTTAAATCACTTATAAATCAAACACATTAAATTGTACGCAAATATAAAGTAAGCCGGTAGAAACCATGTATATATATATATATATATATATATATATAACGATCAAAGTTTGTTTTTACAAAATGGTTCTCTGAAGACCAAAATATCAAAATTGAAGCCCATGGCCTCTACAAAATGAAATCACTAATGATGTTCACGATAGCACACTAATGTCCTAGCAACTCTGCGGAGCAAGCGACCCATAGAGGCAGAGACTCCCACAGTGTGACGCTAATCGCGTCATGGAATATCCTCCAGAGGCATATCTGGAACATCTTCCATCAGACCCTCTAAGTTCTGCTCCACTGTCAGATAGTCCTCGGCGTACTGTGGGACTGCTACTGCTGCCTCTCCTCGACGTTGGACAGGAGAACTACCAACAGGTCTATATGCCCCAATGTCTGTGTTATCAAATAAATTTTGGTGTTAGTCTTCGGGTAAAAACTATAAAAACAAAACATTTAAATATGTTAAAAATCCAAAAACATTTAAAAACTAAAAAATCTGTGTACTTCTTACCGATATCTCCCCACTGTGCGTCTTCAATAAGTGCAAGGTCAGGATCGCCATGGAAATCCAAGCCAGCATATGCATAATCTTCTACCATCATCACCTGGCCTTGAAGCCAGTCGAAGAAGGTATCATCATACCTGACGATCGGTCCTGCCACATGTCTAGCCATGAGTTGACACCATCGTAACATCTGTGGATCCCTGGGACCCGGAAAGTGCCACTCAGCCTGAAGTCTAAACATTGGGACCCTCTCACAGAAGAAGGACACCGGCAATGATCCATAACCAAACTGTTTTATATATCCATGCCTACTTTTGGTCAGTTGTTTCTTGAGACTGCGTAAAACTGCGTCAGCCCAGTTGAAGACCCGGGGCTCAGTACACTCGATGGCATACTGAAAATAGCTCTGTAGAGCCATATGTGGGGCAACACTTCCTACCATCCGAGCGATAGTGAAGAGAATGGTACGAAGAGTTATATTAGTCACTCCCCAAATGGCCACTTTCCCTTTTTGTCGTTCAGCCTCAGGCACGCAGTATTGGCGGCAATACTCACTCATTTTTAAACCACCCCTTCGACTTCCAGTCAAACTAACATAGGACCCTCGCTTGGAGAGCCCAGTTAAGAAATAGATGTCCTCAATGTCGATAGTCAATGTGTGAGCTCCGACATTAAAAACTTGCTGGTCCAGATCCCACATCCGGACTAAGTATTCCAGCAATCGAACTTGGGCTCTCATGCCCGGGATGCGAAAATACTTCAGGAGACCGTAATCTCTTAAGGCAACAATGGTCGGAGGGTGATTTTTGGCGTTTGCATTATCATCCTCGTGTTCCCGTTCTCTCCATTCGAGTACCATGATGATGGCTATAAACCTGCATGGGAAACATATGAAGATGGTTAATAATCTTAAACATGGAAAAAATTCTTTCTTTTGGCTAAACGTTACATGAAATTTTAAACTTTGCGTTGTTCACAGGTGGCCTATGGCACACAGTGTGAACTTCTTGCATGCTACCTTAGGCCCACCTGCGAGAATGAAGCATTCTCGCAGGCCCCGTATGGGCAGCGTGCGAGAATCCTTCTACACGCATAGGGTTTGAAAAATGGACTTAAAACTTGACTTTTAACCAATGAAAACACAAATTTGAACCATGAAAATCTAGAGAATGGAGAACTTACCAATATGGTCCAGACGGCTCATTGAATGATCGCCCGAAGCTCCCAGAAATCAACACTGAAGGAAGAAGGTAAAATGGAGGTTTTTTGTACTTTAATGGTAAAAGGGTAAAATAATATGGTAAAATGTGTTATGGATTTATTTTATTTACTTTTTACCATGTTAAAAGCGGGTTTTTTATGTTTATTCATTATTTAACCCTAATTACTAATATGGAAGTGAGTAAAATGACTTGCAGGTAACCAATGCAGATGATTATGAACAAAAACTTTTGCGGTGTGGTGTGATTTTGTTTGTTTTCTATGGTTTTGACTTAAAACCTCAAGCGCTTTTTATCCGTTCTCGCGCTTACGAAAAACATAAGAACGTGATCGAGTGTTGTTTTATCTCATTTTCGGGCTCACTGTGGTTACACGAAAAAGGAACCCCCCTGGAGTTAACTTTAGGCTCTTTTCAGACTCTCTAAACATGAAAAGATTGCCGAGCGATCTTGCTATTTTCACGCTCATTAAAGTATTTGAAGTTACGCGTCCTTCGAGCGATAGTTTACCCCTTTTTCGGTCTCGTTGGACTATTGTACGAAAAAGGAACTGAGAGAGTTCTCTTTTAAGTGTTTTTCCAAACTCTATAATATTGAAAAACCTTCGAGTTTACTATCTCTGGACTCGTTAAACAAACATTGACAGACCCATGTTGGGACCGAACCACTCCTTCCTAGGGTTCGTTAAAAATACTCCGAGGGACTCGTCCGAAGGATGAGCTTATATCAACAAGCATATGTGATCCTCTTCAAGCTTGCATAAAAATAAAGAGGTACTTGCCAGAAATGGTGGGGGAAAATTTGGGAAAGGGATATGTTTCATCTTTTTGTTGATTGGTAGTAAGTGTCGCTCTTGAACATGACACCCTCTATTCATCATTCGAAGCCGGTTTGGGAAATCCATTTGTCTCTCTTTCGATTTAATAACAAGGTCTTTCCATGTGTCGTCGTTGAGTCAATGCTGCCAAATCCTTGGTCGTGTCATTCATATGTTCAAGGGCAGTCAGTTCGAAACCTCTATTTGAGTCGGCCATCTGCAGTTATCCATTCATTCTGTGTCGGCCTTCCCTATGTCCAAAGTCCAATTGTCACATGCTCTGTTTCAATTTCAAACTCTGTTACTCATTTCATGTCACTGATGGGGGATACATCAAGGCCCTCCTGTGACGAGTCTTGTTCCGTCGACTTCAGCACATTATCCGGAATTAAGGCTTAGAAATTTTTCAGTACCTTGGAGCTTGCATGCCTCAATGGAAAGTTCCTCACTTTCGACAGTGGGTTTACATCATTGAACCCTGATCAAGAGATTCCGTCGGGTGTTCGACATCAACTCATTTATTCACAGTTGATGGATTTTACTGTAGTACCTTGGGAGTCATTGACATCAATGGTGATTTCCCTCGCACTTGTTAACGGTTACATCAATGACCGGTAATCAAGTGGTTTCTACCATGTTCGACTTCGACGCATGTAATCGCATGGTTAGATTCATAATTTGGGCGATGAGATTGAAGACCCTGGATATTGTCTCTATGATCCGGGTTGCGATGGAGTATGTATAATTTGCGGCACATAGATCCACTGTGTATGTTTCGTAGCTATGTCGTCTTGATTAAAAATTTGCCGCACAGATCCACAGTGTATTCAGGTGGCTGTGCTATATTATGACTGCATGGATCCACAGTGTATGATTGGTGGCCATGACCTTTGTTTATGATGTCATCAGTCTGTGATCTGAGTATGGGAATTCCTACCTCGGGAATTGGTATACATGATATTCTGCTGATGCTTGGATGTTTGCAGGTTTCCGATTAGATGTGCTCTTAGTTCTCGACACACACATGCAACTTACAAAGTCCATTGACTGTCACTAGTTCCACTCTCAGAATTTGGGGGGCATTCTTTTATCCGCAATTTTGGTCATTGTGATGATGTCATGATGATGTTATGATGATAGAAAATCAAGATCTTTATTAAGAACACTTTCCTGAAAGAAGTTACATTTGTCTGCTTCCTGAAATCATGCTTTTAAAGGATGTTCGCAGGCTACCTATGTATCTTCCTGCGAGAATGCCTGATTCTCGCAGGCTGCTTTAAGCTGGGGTGCGAACCTCTCACACTGTAACTAATAGCCAGGGTGTGAACATGTTTTAAAGGAAGGAAAAAGATAAAATCTCGAATCTTCTAGAAGGGAATCTTCTAGAAACATGAGTTGGCTTTGAATGGTTATTCAAGTGCTGGCATTCCAGATATCTTGGGATCATTTCCTATCCAAGTAACTAATATATCTTCTCCTATATATTGAGGAGATTTCTCATGGAAAGGGTTAAGCAAACAAGAAACAATCTAGCTATAGATTGATTATAGAATTAGTGCAAGACTATATGGAGGACTGATGCTACAGCAGCAAGAGACAGAAGCAAGGTCATTACAAGTGGTTGATTTTCTTCATGCATGAGCAAGTGTGTGTGTGTCAGAGCTAAGAGCCATCGAAAGGAGACCTACGACATCAAGGCTCAGGTTGTAAGTTTCACTTTCAATTAATTCAATACAACAATATGTCCCTTTCCCATAAAGATGATATCACTTTATTACATAACTCCTTGATCATATGTATAGACTAGCTATTGAACATATTAATCTGCCTTTACTTCGATTGGTTCGTTCTGTTTTGATCTGAACGGGACAAGAGAATTGGAGCAAAGCTTGGAACAACAGAGATCTAAGGAAAGCATTCATAAGGTATGTCCATGATCCTCATCTCTCAGTTCATTCAATAGTCTCGATCTAGGGAAAGTGTATTATTCTGTCCTGTTTTGTTCTAGATCCAGGTGGATCTAGGGAGATCGGTTTGTGTCCGCACTCACAGATTTATCCCATAACATATATGTGTTCATTCTCCCATCATGAACCACATTTCTGTCATATTGCCATGGTCTACCCAGCAATAAATGGCATACATCCATGGGAATAACATCACACAAGATTTTATCATTATATCCCCCTATTTTGAATTCAACCAAGCACTGTTTAGTAACACTCACTTGATGTCCCTTTTGTAGCCATGAAACTTTGTATGGACTCGGGTGATTAGTTGTCTCCATCTCTAACTTCTCTACCATCTCGGTTGAAACAAGATTATCCGTGCTACCACTATCTACGATAACCTTGCACACCCTATCCTTGGTCTTGCAAGCTGTCCTAAACAGTCTGGTCCTTTGGATTGAGTTTTCCACCTCCTTCTCGGGTGTCGACTTTATGCATTCCAAGCGATCTTCTACCTTCTGCATCTTCAGTCTCAGCATCACGCTTCTGTGCTTCAGTGATGTGAGCTTCTCCGATGTCCTTCTTTTTCTCTGGACACTCGAATGACTTGTGCCCAATTTTCCCACATGTGAAACATGTGATTACTCCACCTCGGCCTCTTCCTCTACCTCGAGTACGAGGAAAAGTGTTTGCGTCAGCATAACCGCCACCCTACTCTGTATGCTGCACCCTCTATTCAACATGTGGTCCTCGCTGTGAGGTTCCACCTCTCTCAATCTTACCCTGAGGTTTCTTCCATTCCTCCTTGGGCTTCTGATATTTCTCTTGGGCAACTATCTTACCTCTGGGCCGACTCCTGCCTCTCCCTCATTGACCTTGCTTACGGTTCAACTTCTCTTCGGATTTCAGAGCCATCTGATAAGCATCCTCAACTGTTCGGATGGTTTCCATACTTAATTCATCTTGAATTTCATACCTCGGGACATTCATATACCTGGCAACTTTTTCATCATCGCTCTCTCGATGACCTGCTCTGATATTAAGCTTGTAAAACTCCTCGGTATAATCTTTTACCGTCATCAACTTTTGTCTCAGGTTCTGCATTCTCCTAAACAGTGTGATCTGATAATCCCTTGGGATGAACTTTGCTTTCATCTTCGCAATCATTCGATCCCATCTTTTGATCTTTTGCTTGCCTTTGGAACGCCTATCTTCCTGTAGCTTGTCCACCATAATGTTGCATGTCCTTTTAGTTTAGTGACAACATGCCTTACCTTTTTATCCTCTTCGATATCTTCATAATCAAAGTAGGTGTCAAGAACTCGAATCCAATCGAACAACTCTTCTGCATCCAGACTTCCTTCATAGACTGGAATGTCCATTTTTGTCTTTGAACTCATCCGGACGATAGCTTTTATCAATCGCTCATTGGTTGCATATTCAGCTGCAACTTCTCCTTGCTATTTAGCTTCAACTTCGCCTTCAGAGTCGATCATATCTCCAGCATTTGCTGTGCGTCTCTACGTTGCCTCCATGTCTTCCAATCTCGCTCTGAGATCGTGTATCTGCCTTTCCATCTCTGGATTCCCTGCCAGCCTACCTCTTCTTCGCACATCCCTGTCCTCTGGATCAGGCGATTGTCTTTCCCTTCTGGACGGCATGGTGAATTCCTTTTTCTCCCTCTGTCTGAAGTATACAAACAGAGACTCCGCTCTGATACCACTCTGACGCAGCTCGCACCACCCGACGCGCCTGCTACTACCAGGACCTTCTTCTTCACTGACCCGAAGAGCTAAAATGCTCTTCTTATCCCTTATCGGGACCTCTTCAATACCCACAGAACTCTATCCCTGCGATCTCCCCTTTGTCTTATCAGGAAATTGGGTTTCGTGTTATCGCAAAACTCGTGGGCACGTTCCTCGTGCTATCCAAAGCCCCGAAACCCGATGGGTCTCAATGTCAATACTTCTTTGTTCTTGTCGGGGATTTCCCTATCGGGAAATCGACATATGCGATGTCGCATTTCACTGGCACCACGAATCTCCGAACCCCGATACACGATGGCGCCTCTTTCTCTCTCTCTACTCCAAGTTCCTTTCGGTTAGCCTCTTCTGCATATGACCTGTCATTCCTCGAGACCATGCCTTCTCCCCGTTGGAATTTTCGGACTTCGCGGGTTTGATATGCGTAGAACCTACGCTCCTGGAGACTCCGAGATGCCGAACCCCGATACACGTGTGGTCTCTCTCCTCCACATCACCCTTCCTTGTCGCGCTATCGGGTATTGTGGGATCGCGATTTCAGTTATAGTAATTCCTTTGCATGGGAAAATCCCGAATGTCGATCCCCGACTCTCTGGGATTTATGACACGTGGCTAGTCCGAGATCTACGGCTATATTCCTTTCGGGGAATCGTGGGTCGCGATTTCTCCTTGCGAAAGTCCTATGTTCCTGGAGACTCTGATTCTCTGATGAGTCGAGTCCAAATGAGCTCTGACTCCTCCCCTGCGCGCTAAATCTTAAACCCTACACAACTTCCCCTGATCTGACAGTTGTCGGGACTTCACTAATCTTTCCTGTGAATCATGGCTATCAACTCCTCCTCCTTGAGGATTTCTTTAGAAAACTAACTGTCCTCATCTGCACTTGCCTCCAACTCCTATGCTTGTACTTCCCTCTCAAACCTTCCTTGATACAAACCCCCTGGGCTCTTTTTCAACAATACCACAAAGGAACTATCCCTCTTGAGCTTGCGTGCCTGCTTGCGCTCAACCTTCAACGCTTTCTAAGTGTTGAATCTTTCAGACTCTACGCCCTCTCTGCAGTAGCAGTCGTCAATATCCTTGCTCATAATCGCAACTCTGAGACTTCGTCCAGCCTACGCATGCCTTGCACAGCCCCGGTGCCAAATCTGCACTTCTGGGAACTTAGAACAAAAGTTACCTCTATTTGAACCCTTCTATCAGCGCACTCCTTATGGACAATTCAACTACACTCCTTGCAGAAATTCTCTGGTTCAAGATAGATAAACAATTGAAACTAATTCCTTGGTTCCCCAGACTTCAATTCAACCATGAAATCACATACACAGTATATAAAAGCAATGCATGACAGGAAGCAAAACATCCATGAGAATAATATCAAGACACAGAGAAACAACACAAACCATGAAATTGAATTAAAGCTTTCTTCTATTAACTCAATATCTGTACATGGGCGTTCTTCATACAATTATCTGCTTGCTCTTCTCTCTTTTGAATGGTTCTGAATAATGTTACAATGTACAAGTGAGGGTGTCTATATCCGTTTTCCCTCTCGAACTCTAAACTATCAAATCTACAATTAAAATCTACCTACCAGCATTAACTAAAATAAATGTTGTCTATCTACCTGAGGACGAGAGATTAAAGGCTCAAGGTCCATTACAATACAAGTGCGCTGTCTCTTAAATGATCCATTTAAGATTACACAACAATTCCCAAAGTATCTTCAAAAATGTGTGTTGGCTTGCTTGATTGTGCTAGCGATGCTCCTGCATCAAATTGTCTTTTGACGGTCACATCATCACCTAGTCATCATGCCAAGTCATTGTCTAGTCATTTTTGTCCATCCATGTGTCACTTCAGGGTAGGTCCACTTTGTTTCCATGTGTCCACGTATAATATGCCTTCACTTCCATGTGTGATTTTGAGGTGTGTCCCAAAATAAAGAGAAGTAAACTTAGGAAAGAGAAGTAAACTAAGGATAAGAAATAGTATTTAAATGAAATAATATTCAAAAATCAAAAGAAAGGTTGGTAGATTTAAGTGAAAGCATGGAAATGGAAATGGAAATATGAAATATAGAAAAAAGAAAATGGAAATATGGAAAAGGAAAATTGAAAAAAGGAAAATGGAAATTGAATTATGAATATGAAAATGGAAATGGTTAAATGTGGAAATAGTTAAATATGGAAAGTGGTGAAAATGACTAAGTAAAAAAGCATGGGGATTAAGATATGTAATGTGAGGGTAGGGTAATAATACTTGGTCAAATTTTTGAAAATGAAGGGGGAAAATTAGTGAATAGAGGAGGAAAAATTGGTGATATCTTGAGCATACGACCTTTGTTTTCAATTTCGTGAAGTGGTGGACGAAGCTGAGACATAGGTTTATTAATTGAGAAGACAAAGATAAATAATTTCCTTATTTTTAGTATCATTTCATTTCCTTCTCTTTTGTTTCAAAGATAAACTGTCCTCGTTAGAATTGCACGATGAAGAACTAGAAAACTAAAGTTGATTGAAAACTTGTTCGGTCTTTACAATCAACAATTGAAGATTATTTGGAACTTTTCAAGTTTGAAAAAAAATAGTCTCTATTTGATGGTTGAAAACACGTCAACATCTATCTCCAATTGTGGGACATTGACCCCTTGTGGGTTGTTGAGAACCTAGACCAAGACCATGCCTTCATCCAATGGACTATGGAGTCATCCCAATCCACTATCTTGATCTATGAAATGATTATTGGAAAACTTCACTGAAATAATAATTTTATATACATGAGACAACAAAAACCTACCTATTCTAAGCTACTTGGAGAGAAGGGATACTTTCAAGTGTAAGTAGACTTCCAATGTAGCCATGCACATAACAAATTAATATAATTACTCCCATATTTGATTCAGAGTGTTGTTTCATTGGCCATGTTTTGGCTATATGTTTTCATCATACAATGACCATGTTTCCATAGTGAAGTTGCAAAAATAAATTGTTGTTGAATATTTGTGGGAAACTGTAGGGTTGTATTTTGTTGTTCACCAACAATCTCATTGTCTTCATAAATAAAATATACCACCCATGGAACCTCTTGTTGCAAATTCTCTTCTTCTTTTGATGCTTGGAAGAACGCTTCTTCATTAAACTCTGCTCCATACAAAAAATCAATGACTTGAAAGTTTGATTTAAAGTGGTAGTCATTAACATCACTTTTTTTCATCCCATGTAGACATTCCTCTTGTGTCTTTGTATAAATTGGCTATGTCATTTGAGAACCCATTGCAATAGTTTTTCCATGATCATATTGAATTAAATATTCATGTGCATCTAGTGGAGTTTCATCAAATCTGTCTTTTAACTCATCATGATCATTACTCTCAAATTGAGCATATGAGAAGTCAAAAAATTTCTCCCATGGAGCATGTGGATGATAGTATTCTTCTTGCATTGAGACATTAAGGATCTCATTTTCATTTTCAAGAACAAAACATGACGCAACAAAATTTTCAATATTTTTCTTCCAAATCTTTTCCTCCATTGTCCTGGAACAATATTGGGAAGCTGAAGAGATTAGCACCAGTCTCATGAATATTTCTTTCAATGAATTGAGCTCACTTCATTAACTCTTTCCAGATGCACTTTCTTCTTGCTTCAATAAAAATATTGAATTCACGGTAAAGACATTTTCATAACAACTAAAATGATGACATCATTTGAAAATATTTCTTGAGGAATCTCATGAAGGAATTTTATAAATCTGAAAGTGAAATATTTCACTGTCTCTTTCTCATTCATCAAGATTTCAACCAACTTCAAGAAAATATAATATGGATCTTTCTCTGGGAAATATTTCTCAACAAATAAATTTTCTAATACAATCCAACTAGTGATGGTTTTGGGTAGCAATAAGTATAAAAATTCACTAGCATTTCCTTTTAGAGTTAACATAAATAGTCAACATGCAACATCCTCTTCAACCACATTATAAATATCACAAGAACTATCAAACTTAACCAAATTCTTCTTTGCATCCTCTGAAGTATTTCCAATGAATATGGGAAACTTTTCCACATAAATATTTGGTAAGGGATAAACTTTTTCTTGCAAATTGAGTGGACTTTTATGCAACCGTTTATTTCTTTGGGTACCTTCTCCCTTTACCAAAACTTGAAAAACTTTTTTTTTATCTTGGTGGGAAAGATGAAATTTCATCACAACATGAAAGAAACTCATTGGAAGAATCATATAGATCTTCTTGAAATTATGGAATCATTTTAGTGGAGTCATTGGGGCATCTTTCTTCAAAATTTGAAGCTTTAATGATGGAGTCGCTAAGGAGATCATCCTCCCAAATCTTGGATGGTTCTTTGGTTCTATAGAAGTTGGCATAATTTACTTGTGCATAAAACTTCAATAAAATGTATTCAAGGCCATTTAATTCTCCTTGAACAAGTTTTTCAAGAACTTGATTCATCTTAAATCAATCTTCTAGATATTTTTTCAAGACTTGACAAGACAACTTCTAGTTTTACAATAATATTTGATCCTAAAAAGTATCATATTTCTTGAAAATGAATCGTTCCTCAGTATGATCATAAAAAATGTTGATCTAAAATATTGTTTTACGGTCTTTAAGATAACATCATGAGGATAAATCTCCTAGTGTTTTTAAAGAGGTGGTACTCTATATTTAATTAATATACAAAAATGTAAAAGAGGCCTGAGAGAGGATCAAACTTATTCTTGAAAAAAATATTCACATGTAAAGAATACCTAAAAAGAACCATGTATCTTACAGAAATAAAATATTTATACTATGTTACAAGATTTATAAACCAATAGAGTATACATTATCATAGGATGACATTTCCATCACAACATTCATTAAAGTAGAATACAATATTCAACAAAAGGGAAATGAAAGTATGGATCACATTAAAAAAAAGAACTCTAAATGATCATTCCATTAAACCCAATGAATATTTTGATAGACACACATCATAAATCTCATTCTTAAAATCAAAGTCCTAAGAAATCAATAATGTTATGTCCCAAACTAGTTCTCTAGGAACCTCAAAATAATAGATGTTTTAAACAATAAGCAATAATGTGTAAGAGTTAATAATAACTTGTTACACAATATTTTGTCGCAATTGATGATGTTCACTTATCCTCTATCATCCAGACCATAAAATCATTGATTTTTGAAGAAGAACCTTTCTTTGAAATAAGGAAAAAGGGTCATTAAATCCCTATTTCAAGAGAGTGTCACATGTTGCACCATTGCGGCAAGCAACACCCTTAATTGTCACATGTTTCACCACTGTAGGATGAGACAATGTCTCAGTTTGCACCACTGTAGGGTGTGACATTGTCTAAAAGGGGAGAAAAAGATGAAATTCGTGAATTTTCTAGAAGAGAAGCTTTGGATATGAGGTGTCCTCCAATCGGTTTGGATATCACCCGTACTCCTGATTTGGGGAGATCATAACCTCCTTTTCAATCTACAAAGGGACCTTATCTCATAAGGAAAAGCTAATAGTTAATGGAGAATAATGGTTGATAGCTTTTTTGCTTCTAGTTTGTGAATAGAAGATTGTTAGCATTCTTTGGCTTTGAGATATTCAATCTTAGCTAAAGGAGTCAGTTGATGGTGATGCATTTCATGGATGCATTGTGGGTATTGGAGCAGTGAAATTGTTGGAAGGAGCTTCACAACATCAAGGATTAGGTTGTAATCTCTTTTCATTATTGTTAATACAACAATATAGTTTCTTTCCCACAAAGGTTGTTTATGTTTGATTATATTTGTTGTATTTCTCGTTGATAATTTTCATAGGTTTTATCAAAATATACTAGTGTTTCTTTCACTCTTGTTGGATTATGTCTTCTTACATATTATCATTCACAATTCTCAAGACGGAGCTGGAAACTACAACTAGCGAGAATAACCTTCGATTAAAAGGTGTGAGCTCTTGCTAGCTAGTATTTTTTATTGCATAAACCTAGGGAAAGTTATATGTTCTGTCATGTTTTGTTGTAGTCTTGGTTTCTGAGTCTAGGGAGATCACTATGTGTCTGCATAGACCAATTTTTCTAATAACAAAACTAAATTGCATTTTCCCTTCAAAGAAAATTTGGATTGAGCTCCCGCAGACCATGAAATGAAAGAGATACATGGAAGTCAAAAGGAAACAGTCAGAGGTCAGCCTTTGGTTTTTAAAAATACCGAAACATTAAGAAAGGAATAATCACTACTAACTGATAAAAATACTCAGTTGAGAGCAAAACAAAGTGACTACTTGACTTACTATGATGGAAATTCTAAACCCTTTGAATGCCTTTTACATCTTCTTTTATAGTCTTCACTTCATCTTCTTAAAACTTGTTTTTAGTTAGGGTTAGGGTTTTATTTTATCTCTTTGTAAATTTTCTCTTAAATACTTGTGTCATCAATTGGGACCCACTTTAGAAGCTCAAGAATTTCTTTAAATAAATTATTTTCCAAAAATAACTTGTTTCAAAGCCAAAAAATAGTCTTGACTATAATTTAATTTTTAGGGATTGATAAATGATATTTCATCCATTGAAACCATTTCTAATGTGTTCTTCATCTCTTTACCTTTTCGACGAGATATCATTCGCTCAAATCAGACGTTGAAATCAAAATTTATGAGCTATGGAAGATGGAGACTCAGCCATTGTTGATTTGTCCTCGTGAAATCTGTGCCTTTAATTTAAAAATTCAACTTTCTTTATCCCACATGCATTGTGGGAGCGTTCTCATGACATGCTTATAAAGAAATTTTGTTTCCATGTTATATTTGAATGAAGTAGAGAGAGCCATATAATTATGTTTAGCTTGTGCACAAAGTATCTTTTGATCGCCACATCATCACCTAATCATCATGCCAAGTCATTGTCCAATCATCTCTATCCATCCATGTGTCACCAATCGATAGGTCCACTTCACTTCCATGTGTCATTGGGAGGTGTGTCCAAAAATACAAAGAAGTAAACTTAGGATAGGAAATAGTATTTAAATGAAATATCATTTAAAAATTAAAAGAAAGGTAGGTGGATTTGCGGGAATGCAGAGGTAAAGGAGGTAGGTGATGAGATAAATTAAAAGTATGGAATCCTGAATTCCATAATTCAATAAATAGACTAAGTGTAAAAGTGGTTAAAAAATAAGATAATTCATGAGGGTGATAAGTTTATAATCCATGCAAGTGAAAAGTCATGCAAGTTAGGACGAGAGTTCAAGGGATGGGTGAAGGAGTATCTCCTGCTTTTGCCATAAAAGAATTAGAAATTAAATAAGTGTAAAACTTAATGAAGGTGAAATTTGAATGATACAAAAATGGAGGTGCACATTTAGGGATGTGAAATTGCGGGTTGCCGGACACGGGCATGAAGGAAAAAGGTAAATGAATAGGAAGGCTGTCCCACATCCACAATGGAAGACATAGTGTAAAAAGAAGTAAAATGTGGTAAGTCATGAAAAATGAATAAATGTTGAGGAAGTAATTCATAGAGTTGCGTGAAAGGATGGAAATGGAAATGAAATGTGAAATGTGAAAAAAAATGAAAAAAAGGAAATGGAAATATAGAAAATTAAAATGGAAAAGGAAAAAGAAAAATGGAAGTTGAAATATGAATGTAAAAATGGAAATGGTTAAATGTGGAAATAGTTAAATATGGAAAGTGAGGAAAATGACTAAGTCAAAGAGAATGGAGAGTAAGGTATGTAATGTGATGATAGGGTAGGGTAATAATACTTAGTCAAAATTTCAAAAATGGAGGGAAAATTTGGCGACTATAGGAGGAAAAATTGGTGATATCTTGAGCATATGACCTTTATTTTCAATTCTGTAAAGTGTTGGACAAAGTTGAAACATAGGGATATTTAGTGAGAACATGGACATAAGTAATTTCCTTATTTTTAGTATCATTTTATTTCCTTCTCTTTTTTTTCAAAGAGAAACTATCCCCGTTAGACTTTCATGATGAAGAACTAGAAAATTGAAGTCGATTGGAAACTTGTTGTGTCTTTACAATAAACAATTGAAGATTATTTGAAACTTTTCAAGTTTGAAAAAAAAAAGCAGTCTCTATTTGATGGGTGAAAATACATCAATAGGCATCAAATACTTTGAGTGGCATCTGGTTCTAAAATATTGTGGGGGTCTACATAGGTACATGTAAATAGAAATGAAGTTTCTGGACATCTCGTCACTAGGAATTTCTTATCGATATGTAATCAAAATCGAGTAAAAATTTAAGCAAGGGAATACGTGGGAGTTTGGATTTGCAAATGCATCAAAATAGAAGCAGGGCAAAGAAATCCCTATCCTAGAAAACAAATGACAAAAAAATGATGGACAACCTTAGTAAAACCATCCTAAGTCGCAAGAAAATAAGGGTAATGGAAAGACAAAGAAAGACAATGGGAAGTGGGGTGAGCTCTGAAAAATCCCCTAGCACAATACTAATTCATGTCGCTCAAAGTAGTCATTGGTGGCTGAGATGAAACCCTCATATTTGAATCCAGGATCCAAATATGAATCAGAGCCAAACAAGGGGAAGAAAATCTTGATGTAGAACATGGTTCCACGGTTACTACCACCAAGATCCAACCAAATGAACTAGAAGAGTCGGAGGAAGGTGGGTGCCTTTTTCACTCACAGATGTAGGCAAAGGGTGTTCCACTGTATTTTATTGTTAGTAGCGGAAGAAAAAAGAACCTAATATCAGTAAAGGTATTCAAGCAATTGGATTTGTCGACAACACCACATATCAAACCATACAACATCGGCTGGCTCAACCAACAACATGATCTTCATGTCAAACAACAATGTTTCCTTCCCTGTGGAATCAAGACCTTCAAGGATGAGGTGTTGTGTGATGTTTCCCCAATTGAATTTTGTGGTGTTATTTTAGGCTAGACATATATGTGGAAATTTCATGTTGTATATGAATTTAGACCTCATAATGTCATTGTTACATTGGGAAGACAACTATACATGATACCAAAGGTAACTGCACCTACTGCAATTTATTTGATCTCAGCCAAGTAGTGTGGGAAGGTCCTCTCCAATATAGGGAAATTTTTCCTCTTCATGATTAACTCTCAAGGTGAACAAAAGGTTTTGATCACATCCATGGCCTCTACATAAGGCTTCTCTACACAGTCTAAGATAGTGGAAAAATTCATAGAATAATATTGAGACATCTTCACCTTACCTACCGGGGTGCCTCTGCACTATCAATTCAAGCATTCAATTGATCTAACTACTGAAATGTATTTACCTAATTGACTGGTATATCAAGTCTCTCTCCTAGAAAATTAGGAAATCAAATGTCGAATTCAAGAGATTATCCAAAAAGGTCGCATTCAACCAAGCTCCTCACCCTATAGAGTCCCAATCGTGTGTCGATGTTTGTATCATTAGACAGGTACTTCCACAAAGGTTTAAGTGTATAGACATTTGGAAGTCATCCAAAGACTTCTACCTTGAGACTTTACTTTAATTAAAGGAATTATTAGAGTAAAGTTCTTTTATTGATTAGTTGAGTTATGTTAAAATAAATACTTTAATTAGAATTAGTGAATTAAATCTTAGTTATTGATCTCAAGTGAGGTAAGAAATAATCTCAACCATCAATCACTTTGGAGACTAGGGTTAGGTCATAAGTTAACCTTATAAAAGCATGGAAAGGGTGAATGAGAAGACACTTGACTCTTTTGATATAGAGATACAAAGGACTGTGATTCAAGGAGATCTTGGATAGGTGGAGAAGGACTTTCATATAGATATTGGATCAACGAGAAGAGAGAGTAGAGGTAGTCGCAAGTTCGTTTCAAAAAATTGAAGCTGCAATAGTAGGGTCACATCATACAGAGTTTTTTGTACAACCTTTGAGTTTGTGTATACGAGTTTCAGTGGAGACAAGAACACATATACATGTTTTCTTAAAGAAAGGTGTGTACATCTTGGGAAACATGAAAAAAATGAGGTCATATAACATATCAAGAGTTGTTAGGGTTTGCAGGTATTGTATATAGTTTTATGTATTTCTCTGTGGGCCATTCTCTCAAGTACAATAGCCCTTATAATATTTGAAGTTATTTGAATGATAAGATTAGTTGATGGGAAGAATATGTTTGTGTATTGTGTTTGAGATTTTGGTTTCCAACATTTCTTATGCTATCTTTATTTGAGTTGATTATTCCAACAAGTGTATTGTGTTTTGTGAGCTGCTAATTTGATTTACAACAAGGAAATCACTAGATAACAAAATACCTAGGTGCCTGGATTGAGGAATTTCAACATGGTATCAGAGCACATGCTCTGAAAGGAATCCATATCTTAGATCCATAGCAATTGATAGAAGATCTAAAAAATCTATAAGGAGATCTTAGCAGATCGATTACCAACAATTAGAAATCAAGAGTTGTATTTTAGGGAAACAACAATATTGAGACAGAACTAGGGTTTTGCAGTTGCACGAAGTTGTACGCAAGTTGTAGAAGGAACATTCTCATACATACGTGGGTTTCATTGGAGACAATCATTTATACGTGGGTTGTAGTAAGAAACATCACATACTTACATAGGTTTCATTGGTGATAGACACGTATAGGGTCATATAGGTCAGTATGGTTAGAATATAATGGATGTGCTCATTTAACCATAGACAATATAGCAATATTGTCACCCAACCATAGGCCAAATCCACCCTTGAGCACCTTAACCTTGACAGAGAATGATTCCGGAAGAAAACCCTAGGCTTAATAGCCAAACAAGGTGGCACACCTCTCTCCAAGGATAGCACATCAAGCAAGAATAACCAAAAGAGGCCAAGTAGAAATTCCAAACCATAACTAAGAGAGATTCCAAGCCAAAACCAAAATCTGCTAGTTGCGACAGCTGCAACAACATCTCTTCTCCAAACTTGCGCACAAACTGACCAATTGCAATGTGCACAAGTGAACTTCTGCAGTTCTGAGAATTCTGGAAAAAATGAAGACTGACCTCTTATATTTATACTGTTTCTACCAGACTTCCTGGGTCGACTTCTCATTATGGGTGCTAATTACGTAACATATAATATTTCCTTTAGCCGACTTCTTCTCTTGGAGGCTAATAACCTAATACAAATCATTCTCTTGAGTCGACTTGTCTTCTAGTTTTCTTAATCAATTATTTAGGGTTTCTGCCTGCTTCCCAGAATATTTTATTCTCATCAGGTTTACATGTGGAGGTAAATACCTCCCACAGCTACCATAATATCAACACTCCCTCCTAGATAGGGAGGTATTGAAGGCAATGGTATTGAGCACAAACATACCATTGAATCAGTAGCATCATCATTGTCGTACATACTATCTCATAATTAGATCAGGAGCACCATCATCACTATTAGTGTCATCTGAAAACATCAACCACATCATCTCTCGAAACCATTCTCCATATGAGTAATCAGACATGATGTTGAATAAGTTAGTCACTCCAAGGAGTGATACAAAAACCATTCTTCTAATCTGGGCATATGTCTTGGAAGAATAAATGTCCTGGACCATTTTCCATTTGGATAATCTTTGTCCATCAGTACATTGATCATCCATATAGCTGATAATCATTTTCAATACTTCTGTCAATCAGAGCAATGTCATTCACTAGAACATAATTGTGTCTATCCATAGTAGTACACAACTACAATCCAGTGGTACACTACCACACCAAGTAGCACAGAGTTACTTGATTAGTGACATATAGTCACAATCAATGGAACACATCCACCACAGTAGCATACATCTATTATTCAGAGACATACAATCTCCATGGAAATCATATCATCTGATATCAACCTGCACATAAAAACAATGTTATGATATAAACCGAATCATCTGGTCCATTCTTCCATTCAAATCTGTGATATATTGAAGAGCATATTCTCTCAGAAGGTAAAACATCGGTCATGAGCTACTGGACTATTCTTCTCAAGCATAGAAGAATAATTGTCTTGATTTCTAATCCTGAACCGTTCACCTATCTGGGCCATTCCTTTGGCACTAAACAAAGTGCAACCTAGAGAGAATGAGTCTGCACTAGGGAATGTCTGTCCCTGATTATTGAACCTGGACCATTCACCTATATGGTCCATTCCTCCGACACTAAACAACGTGAAACCTAGAGATACTGAATCTGCCCTAGGGAATGATTGTCCTACACCAACCTCCAAAACAAACCATTCTTCGAAACTTCTCACAACTGTGAGCTTAGAAATAATGATTGTCCGACGAGGTGGAACATTCTTTTTTACCACTACTGAGAGTGATTTCCAATAAGAGATACTTTCCTATACCATTCCCCCACACTGGCCACAAGGGGAACCGTTTTCTATGGTATATCAACAATCCATCGAACCATTTTCATTATAAAAATGATTGTTCAATCTGGACCATTTTCCAAACTAGAAAATGCATGTCCGTCATAAATCTCAAACCACTTTCTGAACTGGAAAGGAACTGACTTTCTGAATTGGAAAGGAACTGCTCATCCTGGACCATTTTTCAAACTGAAAAATGACTGTCCATAAATCAATAACGTAACAGTTCTCCCTCCCAACCTAGGAGTCATATCTTCCCTTTTCATTAAGGAAGTTGTCTCCATGAGGTCCATCTTGTTTCTTGAGTATGCAATCTCTTTCATCTTGGATAGAGGTTTTACCAAAATATCTTATTATCTGCTCATCTGTGGAGATATATTGGAGAACCGCTTCTCCTTTCTAGACCTCATCACGGAGAATGTAATGTTTTATCTCAATGTACTTCGGTTTTTCTGGAACACTAGTTTTCTCTGAATGCTTCATATAACTTTGATCATTATAGTATATCATAGTTGGATTCATCTCTTTTGTTTCCTTCTAGTTCACAACATCGTGGCAAGGTCAAGCTAGAACATATCCAAGTGGTACTTCTTCTGCTATCATGAGAGTTTTTCATGGATTGGCAGTCCATCATCCTAGAGTTCTGAGTAACCATTCTAATACAATATCTCTGTTATATAAAGTTTTCACCACGCTTTTGTTGTGCATTGGAGGTTCTCCACCAAGTTGTGTCCTTCCATATGCATACAAGGGTCTCTTTCTGGTATACCTCAAAGCCTTGAGGTTTCTCTACATTCTCTTTTTGTTCAATTATTCTGGAGAATAGTCTTTTCATTCATCTGATGTAAACTCCAACCCATGGACATTGCAGATGATATAATGGCTCATGTAGAGGTATGTCTAGTTTACTGGAAAAAGAAATCATCATAGTATCTCCCTCTATCTGGGAGAACCTCTAGTTCTAGATATCGTAATGCTTACATTCATAAGTCTTCCATACATTTTTCTTCATCACAACTTTCATTTCCTCTCCTTGATTTCTTTAAGTGAGTTCAGATCGGGCTGGTAGTCTTGTGATTCTCAATACAATGATTGTTTTTTCTAGATTTTATTTCTCTCTTGGAATCTTCATGTTCTTCCTCATGTTTCTCTTTAGCTCTTGGGTCCATGGAGTTTTCTATATATTCCATGCCCTGAAGATTCCAACTTATTTCTTTCATCATAGGATCATGGATGTGGATGGACAACCGGGGATACTTTAAGGCTTATTTTCGAAGAAGACTTCTTCTAAAGCCACACTGAACACTTGTTTCTTTTCATGGTTGCTAACATGGATAGATACTTTATCATCTTCAATGGATCATATAATTGAGGATTAACTCCCTACTAATCCTTGCTTCATGCATGAATGCATGATATTCTTTTGGAAATATATATAATCATCTACCTCCATCTAACAGAGTCCACGCTTCCGTTTGCATTCTTATTGCCTTCTGCAAAGTGTCACAAGTCTTTTTCCAATTTCCTCTTGATTGTTGACTTCTTTATGTCTTTACTTCATCTAGGTTTCTTCAAGATTGATTTTGATTTCGTCTTATCTTGCAGTTGTTATTTATGTAATAACTTCCACATGAATTGTTACCAGGGGTTGTTGATGTACTTCATACTTTCATGTGTATTTCCTAACTTGTAGTCATTGTGATAGAAATTCTTATCTTGTTGTTCTTCCATAGGCATAGTTTCTCTTTGAACATATTATCTTCTAAGAAATAGATATGCAAGATATGTACAGAAAACATGGTATGTACAAGAACTATGAAGAGTCTTGTTACCTTGTCTTAGAAGAAGAAGTTTGTTTTGTCATGTTTGTCTTTCTTTGAGGGTTCCCTTTTTTTGACAACTGACGCTTCGTGTGTTTCCTTCATTTTCTTTAACTCGGGACAATGATTCTTGTAGTGACCATATTTTAAACAATTGAAGCATTGTGTTTTTGACATATCTTTCTCTTGATTTGGTTTCTTCCTGGAGCCAAAATTATTTTTATTCATGAAATTCTTGAACCTTGTTGTGAAGGCTTGATCATCATATTTATTTTGGGGTTTCTCTTTTGCACTGATCCTTGATTCTTCTTGTGCAAAACAATTCCAAAGTTCTTCAAATGTGGGATACTCCTTCCTTGTGTTCATGCTTGCGGCAAATGCATACCATGTCTTGGGAAGACAATTGAGTACTATATTTACCAGTTCCTTCTCTGAAATGATCTCATCAAAGGTTTGTAGTTGATCTCTCAGCTGAGATATTCTCACAAAGTATGATGTTATGATGCCATCATCATTCATTTTCATGTCACGGAGCTCATTCTTCATACTCATTACCTGTCCAATGTTTCTGATTGAGAGGAGGTTTACTAGGGAATCATACATATTCTTAGATGAGTCAAGATGGGAGATGTAGGGTATCAAGTGGTATTTTATAGAATCCACTATGATACTCATGGAATTGATGTCCCTGTCTTTGAACTTTTCCAAAACTGCAACGTTCCGAGGTTCCTTGTATTTTCCTTCTTCGAACAATGGTTCCATGATCTTTTCTTTCACGATATCCAACACTTTATTCTTGGCAATGATGAGTTCAATCCTTGTCTTCCATGCTCTGAAGTTAGAAGCCCCTTCTAACTTGTTTTCTGACTTCATAGAGTAAGTCATAACTCCTTTGACTTGGTCAACCCTTGATTTTGACCAAAAACTCAAACTTGACGTCTTAACTTGCTGAGAGTATCAGGATATGTGCTAGTCTAGGGCGCATTAGTCTATCTAGAAATTAGGTCAATCCCTTCACTTAAGGTGCCTCAACGAGAGGGTTAGGGTTTCGTTGTTGCACCAAAAATTGGTTGCAACTGCAACTGTAATTGAGAAAATCCACCCAATCTATCTTCCAGTGGTTAGACTATCCAAAGATAGTGTGGGCCCATAACCTGTTAGAATATAATGGATTTGCTCGTTTAACCATATAAAATATAGCAATATTTTCACCCAACCATAGGTCGAAGCCACCCCCGAGCACCTTAACCTTGACAGAGAATGATTTTGGAAGAAAACCCTAGGCTTAATAGCCAAACAAAATGGTGCACCTCTCTCCAAGGATAGTGCACCAATCAATAATAACCAAAAGAGGCCAAGTAGAAAGTCCAAACCATAACAAAGAGAGAGTCCAAGACAAAACCGAAATCTGCTAGTTGTAGCAGCTGCAACAACAAATCTTCTCCAAACTTGTGCACAAACTGGCCAACTACAGTGCGCACAAGTGTACTTCCGCAATTCTGCAAATTCTGGCAAAAATGAAGAGTGGCCTCCTATATTTATACCTTTTTTGCCAGACTGCCTGGGGCGAATTCTCATTCTGGGTGTTAACTACTTAGTATATAATATTTCCTTTAGCCGACTTCTTCTCTTGGAGGCTAATAAACTAATACAAATAATTCTCTTGAGCCGACTTGTCTTCTAGGGTTCTTAATCGATTATTTAGGGTTTATTCATGCTTCTTGGAATATTCTATTCTCGTCAGGTTTACACGTGGAGGTAAATACCTCCCGTAGCTACCATAATATCAACAAGTACAAGGGTTGTTTCAACGACAAGTTATTTCCATGGTTGTTTATCAAGTTTAAGGGATGGAATTAGAAGTATGAGAGTTGAAGAAAGTTTGGATGGATCATATAACTACCTATCCTGGAAAGGAAGAATTATTTTGGTGTTGAAGGAGTATGACCTTTGGGAGTTTGTAAACAAAGAACTTGTTCCACAAACAGATCTAGTAGAATTGGAATCTCACAAGAAGAAGGAGATCAAAGTTGAATGCGTTATCTTGTATTCAGTGACGGATCATATAATTTCTCACTTATCCGAGAAGAAGATGACCAAGGAGATTTTTGATGCCTTGGTAGGATTATTTCAGAGCACTAACATAATTAGGAGGATGGTCTTAAAAAATAGACTCGGATCTATGCAAATGTTTAGATTTGGAAATGTTAACATCTATTTCATGAGGATCACTCATGTACATGATCATCTTGTAGTCACAGCAGAGAAATTAGATGATCTAAATATCGTGAATGTGGCAATGAATGGTTTTCCCAAGTCTTTGGAACCATTTTTCAAGGGAACTTGCACTCGAGAAAAAATCTCAAATTGTCAGAGGCTTTGGGATGATTGCATCCAAGAATAGATTCAATAGGAGTCTAAAAACAACAAGCATGGAAGTAGTGATGAGATTTTGGCCCTTGTCAACAAGACAAGGAAGGGAAAAGGAAAGGGTTCCAACAATAAGGGTAACAATGATGGAGGAACATCGCAACTAGGAAAGAAGGACTTGAGTAAAATCAATTGTTTCCCATGTCATACGAATGAACATTATGCATATTAGTGTCCAAAGAAGAAGAAGGGAAGAGGAAATATGTAGACAATAGCATCAACAAAGACACAACTAGATGAGTTTGCAGCAAAGTTTGAGGAGGAATTCTCACTATTTTCTTTCCTTACTACTAGCACAACTACCAAGAGTGCATGGTACTTGGATAGTGGTGCATATCGTCATATGATATAATCACGAGAGTTATTTACCAGTTTGACAAAGACGGACCTAGGGGTTCATGTGGAGCTTGGTGATGATGCTAAGTATGTAGTGAAGGGAGAAGGAAAAATTTTGTTCCATCTTGAGTCAAGAGGTTCTTTTGATGCCCAGGATGTGCTTTATGTACCAGGTCTAAAGAATAATTTTCTCTTATTCTTAGTTATGGAGGATAGGGGTTTTAACGTTACTTTTCAAAGAGAGATATCTCGAACACATCCGTGGTCATTGGAGTTAGAGAGGGAACTTTATACAAGTTACAGGGAAATCCTATTCAGGATTTGGTACATGACAATGACAATGAAAACCTGTGTGAGTTATGGCACAAGAAGTTGGGACAACTACACTACAGGGAATTTTCAATTCTGATGGGGATTGTTACAGGTATTCCAGAGTTTAGTATTGAGAAGCAGGGAGTGTGCATAGGTTGTGCACTTGGAAATAATGTTAAGGCTTCTTTTCTAAGCATCAAAATTAGGTCTAAGGGGATCTTGGATATTATATTCATATGTGAGTGGCTCGATGTTAGTAGCATCAATGTAGGGAGCATCATACTAGGTGAGGTTCATTGATGAATTTTATAGGAAAAATTGGATCTTCTTTATGAATACCAAGGATGAGGTCTTTAGTCGATTTCAAGAGTTTAGGGCTTAGGTGGAGAACCAGATAGGAAATAAGATCAAAGTATTTAGGTATGATAATGTGGGTGAGTACACTTCCAATGACCTCAAGGATTTCTTCAAGGATGCAGGGATCAAGAGGGAGTTGACAACGGGATGAGGTTGTGAAGAGAAATAATTGATCCATCATAGGTTCTGTCAGGGCTATGATACATGACTAAGAGTTTCCTATGTTTCTTTGGGAAAAAGCATGTAACATGACAATATATGTCTAGAGAAAGAGTCCTCACAAAATATTCGGGGGAAAGACTCTGGAGGAAGCATTCTCAAGGGTGAAGGCAGAGATAGGAAATTTGAGGATCTTTGGTTTTCCAATATACATCATTGTGCCTATGGAGAAGTGGATGAAGTTGGAGCCTTCATGAAAGAAGGTTATATTTCTGGGGTACAACGAGACCTCAAAGGCTTACAAGATCTTCATACTAGCATAGAAGAAGATAATTGTGAGTAGAGATGTTAAGTTCAAAGAGAAATTGGCATGTAGGAAATCTCAAGAGTCATCAATAGTGACAGAGAACGAGGAGAAACATGCTCTGAAGGATGAGTAGCACTCAATAGCATCTAGTTCAGGGAGTTTCACTTCAAGTGGGGAGGATGAATTATCCTCTTTCATTTCTATCAGGAGACCCAAGCAATTGATAGGGTCCTTGATGTATCTGGTTAAAACCAGGACATATATTGTTGGATTATTGAGAGGGGGGGTGAATCAATAATGAGCACTTTTACCAATTATTAATACTTTAAACCACAGTGTATATTGTTGGCACAGGGGCAGACCCAAGGTTCAACGCTACAACAACGCACCAAAAAAACCCTAACTACCGGCCCTTTCGAAAACACCTACGAATCAGATGAACTCTCACCGGAGGTAGAAGAAGGGGTGGTTGCAGGACTCAAGTTTCTACAGCCTTAGCTGGGACACAGATCTGTGATTGTACTACTTAATAAATAACTTATCACCGTTAGTTTCTCAATATACAGTCAATAACCACTTCACTTATAAGACAAAACTTCGTAGCATTAACACTGATCTAATGTATTTAAGCACTTATCATAAGTAAATAGGCCAAATCTGGTAGGTCAATCACTGAGCATATTCATGTATATAAGATCTATCATTCTACCTATCATTAGCACTGAGCATAAGCAGATCTATCTAATCATCTCAAGCACTTAGCAAAAGAAGAATAAACACATTAAGACAAGCATGAAGCAAGACAACACAGTGTTTACGTAGTTCACCCCCACCCTGAGGCTATGTCCACCAACTCTTCTTCTTTATTGTCTTCATTCAATCGGTTATAAGCACAAAGCCTTCAAAACCCTTTGTTCGCACAAGACAAAAAATCTGCGTAACTCGCTAGATCCTTCTTCCTTGCATTACAACACTAAGCCTCATATTGTATCGCGCAAGGACTTGTACTCAACTTTGCAAGTATTACACAGAATGCACAAAGCCTTGATCACACAGATCCAACTCTTGGCACTTAGCCTACATCACATAGATATATCATCCCCTCCTCCTCTATATGGCCTAGACATCTATGTATACATACAAAATAGGCCTAAACATCAGTAAACCCATGGGTCAACATCCCATTCCTGTTACATATTCCCAAAAACCCAAAAAAGGGCCCAAAAGGGGGTCGAGATCCCATGGTATCTTCTTCGTCTTGAGCTCCTCCTTCGACAGGCTGTCGAAGTTCTAAAATAGGTCAACATGACCAAGAAATTCCCAAAACTTGGTCAAGGGCCAACATATATTATTATACTTATTCAGCCATGTTCATCTGTCCATAATCAATCTCTTGATGTTTCATAAGCATTAAAATTCATCATTGCATAATAAACAATAACAAACACATCCACACAATGCATAGTACACCAATATTTACTTGGAAACCCAATGTGGGGGAAAACCATGGAATGCTTTTCTTATATGTCAAGAATTACATTCAAGGAAGCATGAACTTCAAATTCTCTAGCTACAACTGGAAGGAGGCTCTGACCCCCTAGTTTGTCAAGCTACAATCTAAGGGAATCTCCAACTCCCCAATTCTTTGGCTACAACCAAAATGAGGTTATAACTCCCTATGTTCTCCAGCTATAACCGAAAGGTGGATACAACCACCTATCCTTGCCCCATCCAACTGCCCTGAAATATAAGTAGAATGATGGAACCATTATCACATTGTCACTGTGAGATATATTGTTGTAAACTTGTACCATTTTGTGTCACTGACCTGTAATCAACATGTTCCACTATCATGTAACCAACTTGTACCTGTTCCTTTCTTGTACCAACAAAACTAAATACATGAACAACATGTACCAATACTCGCCTCAATCTATCAGATCTGATAACATAGATCTCATACCCAAAATCACAAGAATATCACTCAAACCATGTTCCAACAATGCACATCAATCATGTACATCAACCATGTATATCAACACTATACAAAGATAACCAACAACATGTACCAATCATGTATCAAAAACAAAGAAAACTATGCCTCAACAAGATGTATCAAGATCATTGTGTACTTAAAGTATGTATCTTATCCATGTAGCCAATAATATACCCCTACCATATACCAATAATATACACCAATATAACCAACAAGATACCTTTAGAAATGCAGCAGACTCTCCATAAATCAAATACTATAAATCCTCACATCAACCATGTGCCACAACCTCATTGTTATACAACCTCTCTCTGTACCAAGAACTTCATAAACATACCTCAACCAAAAGCCCTCAAACATTAACCAATACTAAACTTTAGTAGATCTTCCTCACATTAACTCTTCAACAAGCCCTAAACTTCCAAGAGGGCATCCATCAGATTTACAAGGAAAACCCTCAATCAGATTCATAGATTCAACACTACACATATGAAAACCATACATTTTTCTTCTTGTACCGTTGTACTACTATGATTTTTCTGTCATAATTTTGTTGTCACGATTTTTCTACTGCGCTTTTTTTGTCTCGATTTTTCTACCACGATTTTTCTATCGCAATTTTTCTGCTGCTGTTTTTTTGCCGCACTTTTTCTACTGCACTTTTATTGCCACAATTTTTCCGCCACACTTTTTCTGCCGTGATTTTCCTACCGCACTTTTCCTATCGTGATTTTTCTGCCACACTTTTTCTTCCGCACTTTTCCGACCGCTATTTTTCTGCCACTTTTTTTCTACTCCATTTTTTCTCTATCAATAATACCTACCCAAATAACCTTTCACAAAATAAATATTCAATGATATTCAATATGTGCTAATGGGAGATCCTTTCTCTCTTATTTATACTTCCATTTAGCTTCCTCGAGGGGTTACTTTCTAACCAACTTAACCCACTTTCTTTCTTTTAGGACCAACCCACTTCTAACCACTTGTTCACTTCTAACTCACTTTGTTACAAATAGTAAATCCTTTATTTTTAGTTGTAACTAACATTATTAATTAATTTATTTATTTTGCAAGCACTTTGACTTATCTATAAATAGTAAACTCACCACTTTTTGTTGCAACCACTTTACTATTTAAATAATTTATCTTTGCAACCGTTTTGACTACTTTATTATTTAAATAATTTATCTTTACTCACAATTTCTTGTTGTAAGTAACTTTTCTATAATTAGTCAATTCATAACTTATTTTTCCTTAACTAACTTCTTATTGCAACCACTTTATTATCCAAATTATTTCTTGGTCAACCACTTTGACAATTCAATCTTCTCATCAAAACTAGTTTACCATAATTAACAAACTCACAACTTCTTGTTGCAACTAATTTATTTTTAATTATTTTATTAATGCAACAAATATACCCATGATTAAATCCTAGTTACCATCAATTTGACTAGTACACTTCTTCTATGAGCTTCTAGATTAATTGACTTATTTGACCTTCTAGGGGCTTCTAGATAACTCATGAGGGTTCTCCAACTTCATATCATCATAACTCTCTAACTGTGAGGAGTTATGTGACGTTCCACATATCACTGGAAATGGCAAGACATATACTATCCATCTAGAATAGTCTTACCTACAAATTAACTTATATTCAAGCATTTATACCTCAAACAGACTCAGGTCCCTTACTCATGCCTTTGTGCTACCGAAATTCACTACCGAACTTCTCCAAGGGTTGACATCAATCTACAATATCACTCTCCAAGGGTTGACATCAATGACAATCAAAAGTATAGACCAACTTTCCATCAACCTAATACAAATGTCTGACAATCTCCCCCTTTGGAATTGATGGAAACACTAGTCATGATAACATTCATGTTTATACTCCTCATCAATATTTCTATCCCTCCCCCTTTGACATCAATGGAAAAGGGTATCTCTCTTTGGGACTTCTCCCCTTGACTCAACTCTCCTAGGGGATGCCCCCCCTATCTAAATGCCTTTGATTTTTCTCTGTGTCTCTAAGCCTTTGATTACTCTCCCCCTTTGACAAAGGGTATCACTCTGATGCAAAATTGAATTCATATCGCTCATTCTTTCATTGTGACAATCGCTCCCCCCAGAAACATGCCTATGTGCTCTCTCTCTAAGAATCTAACTCTCTATCTTGCATGTGATGGATCTCTTACCCTAGAATCATACCTATATTCTTACCTCTATGTATCACAACTTCTCTTAATGATATTTATACCTATCTTTTTGGTTTTGTTTCTCTCTTTTGATTTCTCTGCAAGATGTTGTGTAGAAAAAATATAATTCTTTATGTACCTTCTTCCTTTTGGAGTTTTTTTCCATTGGTTCTTCTTTGTGTAATCAACTGACATATATGAAAATAATTCAAGAATAAGCATTCAAATATTCATGTGTAATTATCACCCATTATGATAATGTTCATTTGTCTCTAAACCACTCTCTGAACCATTCTATGAATCCATGCTCTCATCCACTGTCATGTATTTTTCCAAGCCTGTTAAGTGTTTTTATGAATCCATCTTTGTCCATATTGTATAAGACTCTACTACACAACTTTCCATAATGTTGACCCATATATCATTGTACTATCATGAAGTCTTCACTACTACAACTGATTAATCTATCATATTGTACTTCTGCTAACTGACTTCTCTGAATCTGTCTACTCAAACTCTGTAAGTCGCTCGAAGGATGGTTGTCTGGTCTATCTCAACTACCACATAGACTCCCCCTGTCTAATATTCATATTTCCTAGGAGTCTCTAAGCCGGATGGCTCAAAAAAATTCATGCTCTGATGCGGAGTCATCATCATCTTCATTAGTATATTCTTCATCTCTCTAAACTATGACTTCTTTGTTTTTGTCTATGGATTCATCTTTCACTACAATCCCTGAAATTACAATATCTTAAACATGTTCCTTATTTACCTATCCTCCTTTTCTTTCATTTATTTTCCAAACCTTTTTGTACCTGACATATTCTTTTTTCTTTGCATATTTGTCTTTGTCTCATTTTATTGCCAATCTTGCGATCTCTGGGACCTGGTCTTTGTTCACCCGTTCTTCATGTTTTCTTATCCATACTTTATTATATCTAATATCAGTGTTCTCTTTCATGAAAATATCAATCATGCTTCTACAATCATGAACTATGTGTACATAGTTATGACATTTGTAAAATTCAATGTTACGTGTGGCCACATAAGCATTTCATGCTTGAAAATTTATTTCATAATCCCTGCAATCTCCAACCTTATGTCCAAAGCTAGTACAGTAAAAACAATGATCATAAAAGAAATTTACATACCTATGAGTGATTGATCTTCTTTGTGGTGTAGTCCTTCTGAATTTCTTCCTTGACTCATCATGATCATGATTGAAGCTTTTTTGTGGCTTGAACATGGATGGTCTTCTTAAAGTTGTATCTTTATTAGTTTTCTCAAATTCTTGTTGACCATGATTCCTTCCTTTGAGTACTTCTGCATAACTCTTTCTCTTTTCTTCATTCTTCTTTTATATCAACCTAGAGTGCATCTCTCCATTCTCTACTATTGATTTAAATGTTTCTATCTATTCAACCTTCTTTTTGAGCTTGATGACTTTGACTCTTAGTGTGGCAATTTATTTTTCAAGATTCTCAGTCTCTTCTTCTTTCTTCATTATCTGAAACTTCGTGACTTCTTCTTTTCTCTTTTCTTCTTCAAGTTGTATTTTCAATGTAATTATTTCTTCTTTGACTCTTCTCTCTTCTTGACCAAATTCTTCCTCAAGCCGGTTTAAGTAATCGGTTCTTTCCTTGAGATGATCTATCGGTATATTTTCTCTATTTTTTGCTTCTTCCTTTTGCGCTGCTTTGTTGGCTTCTAAACATTTCTTTTGATATTCTAGAGTTTCTTCAATTCTTCTAGCCTCTTCTAGTTCATCTCTTAAATTCTTGATGACATGTTGAGCTTCTTCGAAACCTTGAACACTATCCTTTTGATTCATCAATTCTTTCTTGAGTGACTTGTTTTCTTCTCTTTCTTTATTTAGATATTCAATTGCACTAATCAATTTCTCTCTATAATCAACTTCTACTTCTTCATACTCTTCCTCTTCTGAATTTGTCTGACATGATGAGCATATTTCTTCTTGTTCTGTACATGCATCTTCTTTGGCATTTTTTGAATCTGTGATGGGTGAAGAATAAATATTATGTAACTTATCCCAAAGTTCTTTGGCTGATGAAAATTTACCAACATTTTCTCTTACCGGATCAGATAATCCCTCCTAGATGAAATCCATTGTTATTTTGTTATTCTTCTTCAATTCCTTCTTGGTTGCAGTCTTTTCCCTGTGCCTCCAAAAATATTTTTTTCATTCCACTCCATATATCATACTTTAAACCATTATGACCATTAAATAGTGGTACTCCATTCTCAGAATAATCCATGATCTCCTTCTAGTGGTTAAATTGTTTCTTGAAGGAACCTGCTATGATACCAATTGTTGGATTACTCAATGCGGGGGGTGAATCAGTAATGAGAAATTATACCAATTATTACTCCTTTAAACCACAATGTATATTCTTTTACTTATTCAACCATGTTCATCTATCCATCATCAATATATTGTTGTATCATAAGCATTAAAATTCATCAGTGCATAATAAACAATAACAAACACATCCACACAATGCACAGTACACCAATATTTACGTGAAACCCAATGCGAGGGAAAACCACATAATTTTTTTCTTATATGTAAAGAATTACAATCAAGGAAGAACCAACTTCCAATTCTCTAGCTACCACTGAAAGGAGGATATAACCCCCTAGTTTCTCAGGCTACAACCTTAGGGAAGCTCCAACTCCCCAATTCTCTAGCTACAACCAGAAGGAGGATACAACCCCCTATGTTCTCCGGCTACAACTGGAAGGTGGCTACAACCACCTATCCTTGCCCCGTCCAACCACCCTGAAATATAAGTTGAATGATGGCACCACTGTCACAATGTCACTCTGAGATATATTATTGTAAACATGTACCAATTTGTGCCATTGACCTGTAATCAACATGTGCCACTATCCTATAACCATCATGTACCTATTCCTTTCCTATACCAACAAAACTAAATACACCAACAACATGTACTAATACTCTCCTCAATATATCATATATGATAACATAGATCTCATACCCAAAATCACAAGAATATCACTCAAACCATGTGCCAACAATGCACATCAATCATGTATATCAACCATATACATCAACACTACACAAACATAACCAACAACATGTACCAATCATGTATCAACAACAAACCAAACTATGCCTTAAAAAGATGTATCAATATCACCATGTACTTCAATTATGTATTGCATCCATGTACCCAATCATATACCTCTACCATATACCAATAACATACACCAACATAACCAACAAGATACCTTTAGCAATGCATCACTCTCTCCATAAATCAAATACCATAAATCCTCACATCAACCATGTGACACAACCTCACTGTTATACAACCTCTATCTGTACCAACAACTTCAGAAACATACCTCTACCAAAATCCCTCAAACATGAACCAATACTAAACTTAGGTAGATTTGCCTCAGATCAACTCTACAACAAGCCCTAAACTTCCAAGAGGGCATCCAACAGATTTACAAGGAAAACCCTCAACCAGATTCATAGATTCAACACTACACATATGAATATCATACATTTTTTTTCTTGTAGCATTCTCTTGCTGTGGTTTTTCCACCACGATTCTACTATCACGATTTTTCTTTCGTACATTTTTTTTTGCAATTTTTATTCTGCAATTTTTCTGCCGTGGTTTTTCTACTGCACTTTTCTTGCTGCACTTTTTCTATCGCGATTTTCTTGCCGCACTTTTTCTATCACACTTTCCTGCCGTGATTTTTCTGCTGCACTTTTTCTACCGCAATTTTTCTGCCGCACTTTTCCTGCTGCGATTTTTCTACCACAATTTTTCTGCCACACTTCTTCTGCTACACTTTTTCTCTATCAATAATATCCGACCAAATAATCTTTCACAAAATAGATATTCAATAGGTGCTAATGGGAGAAGCTTTCTCTCTTATTTATACTTCCATGTAGCTTCCTCAAGGGGTTACCTTCTAACCAACTTAACCCACTTTCCTTCTTTTAGGGCTAACCCACTTCTAACCACTTGTCCACGTCTAAACCACTTTGTTATAAATAGTAAATTATTCATTTCTAGTTGCAACTAACTTTATTATTCAATTAAGTTATTTTGCAACCACTTTGACTTATCCGTAAATAGTAAACTCACCACTTCTTGTTGCAACCACTTTATTATTTAAATAATTTATCTTTGCAACCACTTTGACTACTTTATTATTTAAATAATTTATCTTACTCACAATTTCTTGTTGTAAGTAACTTTTCTATAATTAGTCAATTCATAACTTATTTTCCTTTAACTAACTTCTTGTTGCAACCATTTTATTATTTAGTTTATTTCTTGGTCAACCACTTTGACTATTCAATCTTCTTATCACAACTACTTTACCATAATTACCAAACTCACAACTTTTTGTTGCAACTAATTTATTTTTAGTTATTTTCTTAATGCAACAACTATACACATGATTAACTCATTGTTACCATCAATTTGACTAGTACACTTCTTCTATGAGCTTCTAAAATAATTGACATCTTTGACCTTTTGGGGATTCTATATAACCCATGAGGGTTCTCCAACTTCGTATTGTCGTAACTCTTTAACCGTGAGGAGTTATGTGACGTTTTACATATCACCAGAAATGGCATGATATATATTATCCATCTATAATAGTATTACTTGTAAATTGACTGATCTCTATGCATTTATACCTCAAACATACTCAATTCCCTTACCCATTCCTTTATGCTACCAAAATTCGCTACTGGACTTATCCAAGGGTTGACATCAATCTAAAATATCACTCTCCAAGTGTTGACATCAATGACAACCAAAAGTCCAGACCAACTGTCCATCAAGCTAAACCAATTATCTGACAATCTCCCCCTTTGGCATTGACATAAACACCAACATTGATGGAAACACTTAGTCATGATAAAATTCATGCTTATACTCCTCATCAATGTTTCTATCTCCACCCCTTTGAAATCAATGGCAAAGGGTATCTCCCTTTGGGACTTATCCCCCTGACTGAACTCTCCTTGGGGTTGCTCCCCCTGTCTAAATGCCTTTGATATTTCTTTGTGTTTCTAAGACTATGATTACTCTCTCTCCCTTCATATATATCCCCCTTTGACAAAGGGTATCACTCTGATGCAACATTGAAATCACATCACTCATTCTTCCCTTGTGAAAATCGCACCCCCTGGAAACATGCCTTTTTTCTCTCTCTCCAAGCATCTGACTCTCTATCCTGCATGTGATGAATCTCTTCCCCTGGAATCATACCTCTATTCTTACCTCTTCGTCTAATAACTTCTCTGAATGACATTTATACCTATATTTTTGGTTATGTTTCTCTCTATTGACTTCTATGCAAGATGTTGTGTAGAAAAAATATAAGTCTTCATGTACTTTTTTCCTTTTGGATTTATTTCCCATTGGTGAATCCTTGTGTAATCAATTGACATATATGAAAAACATTCAAATATTCATGTGTAATTATCATCCATTATGATAATGTTCCTTTGTCTCTGAACCACTCTCTAAACCATTCTATGAATCCGTGCTCTCATCCACTATCATATATTTTTCCAAACCTACTAAGTGTTCTTATGAATCCATATTTTCCCATACTATCTAAGACTATGCTACACAATTGTCCATAATGTTGGCCCATCTATCATTATACTATCATGAAGTCTTCACTACTATAACTGATTAATCTATCATATTTTACTTATGCTAACTGACTTCTTTGAATCTGTCCACTCAAACTCTGCAAGCTGCTCAAATGATGTTTCTATGGTCTTTCTCAGCTACTGCATAGACTCCCCCTATCTAATATTCATATTACCTGGGATTCTCTAAGCCATATGGCTCAGAAAAATTCTTTCTTTAATGCGGATTCATCATCATCTTCATCGGTAGATTCATCATCTCTCTAAACTTTGACTTCTTTCTTTATTTCTATGGATTCATCTTTTACTACAATCCCTGAAAGTACAATCTCTTGAACTTGTTCCTTATTTACTTGTCCTCCTTTTCTTTCATTTATTTTCCAAACCTTTATGTATCTAACATCTTCCTTTTCCTTTGTAGATTTGTCTTTGTCTCATTTTATTACCAATCTTGCGATCTTTGGGCCCTAGTCTTTGTTCACATGTTCTACCTGTTTTCTTATCCATACTTTCTTATATCTAATATCAGTGTTCTCTTTCATGGAAGTATCGATCATGCTTATAATATCACGAGTTATGTGTCCATAGTTATGACATTTGTAACATTCAATGTTACTTGGGGCCACAAGCATTTATTTCTTGAAAATTTCTTTTATAATCCCTCCAGTCTGCAACCTTATGTCAAAAGTTAGTACAATAAAAACAATGACCATAAAATAAATTTACATACTTGCAAGTGAATTATCTTCTTTGTGGTGTAGTCCTTCTGAATTTTTTCCTTGACTGATCATGATCATGATTGAAGCTTCTTTGTGGATTGAACATGGATGGTCTTCTTGAAGATATATCTTTATTATTTTTCTTAGATTCTAGTTGTACGAATCCTCCAGCCATTGTGCAATCTCGTCGTGATAAGGGTCATAATGGCATAGGTGAGTGTAAGTAGTTTTGAAAAACTCGTCAAGATTACGAGGAAATGAAATATCCATTAGCCAAGGCTGAAATGCCCCATCCTCCTGACAGTTCTCTAAGTGCTCATTAGCTTCTTCATATGGAGGATCTAAAAGAAATATGTCACGCCTACTTTCGAGATACTTGGGTAAAAAGAAAGCAAGCTTAACTTTGTCTTTATTATGAAATTTTTTCATATATGAATATTCAAGCCACTCTAAGATTCTGTCACAAAAATGGGGATGTAAACCATGACTTTGATGAAACGAATATATCAATGGAAAGCTCATCATAGGAGGATTCATGAAATCAATTGGATCATTGGTTTGAATGTTTCCTT
>ML782902.1:610074-623286 GCA_009831015.1 Picea engelmannii | reverse complement strand
TTTCAAATATGATCTTAATTCTAGAAGCTTCAAGTTAATGGAGAAGAGAATAAAATCAAACAAATCATAGATAATTCTTTTTTATTATTATTATAAGATGCAAAATGAAAAAATAAAAATAAAAATTAATTAATTAATATCACTAAATGATTTCATAAAAATGATAAACCAACCAAGGTATTATTTGATGAAGTATTGAACACATTATTCAAAATAGTCAAACTTGCTAATGAGGAAAAGAATAAACACATAATCATAATTTAAACAAAAGTAAACATTTGATAAAAAATTAAAGTTTTTGTTTAAATTGAGATTTTTATGCTCGTTTTTAACTTTTGACATATACTCTTGTAATAAATGACTCATACTAAAGAGAATGTCTTAAGTTTGTCTCAAAGCAAGCCAAGGAATGGAACTATTTGAAAAGGTTGATTCTATAGCTCATTATAATTATCAAGATTTTAATAGGGGCCCTTTAAATTTTGTAAAAATATAAGGGGAGTTGTTGGGGCCCAACAACTTCAAGCATGTACCCAATCATATACCTCTACCATATAGCAATAACATACACCAAGATAACCAACAAGATACCTCTAGCAATGCACCACACTCTCCATAAATCAAATACCATAAATTCTCACATCAACAGTGTGCCACAACCTCACTATTATACAACCTCTATCTGTACCAATAACTTCATAAACATACCTCGACCAAAAACCCTCAAACTTGAATCAATACTAAACTTCAATAGATCTGCCACAGATCAACTCTATAGCAAGTCCTAAAATTCCAAGAGGGCATCCAACAGATTTACAAGGAAAACCCTCAACCATATTCATAGATTCACCACTACACATATGAAAACCATACATTTTTCTTCTTGTAGTGTTCTGCTGCTGCAGATTTGCTGTCGTGATTTTTTTGCCACACTTTTTCTGCCATGGTTTTTCTGCCGCACTTTTCCTGCCACGATTTTTTTGCCACACTTTTTCTTCCGCGATTTTCCTGACGCACTTTTCCTGCTGCGATTTTCCTATTTCACTTTTCCTGCCATGATTTTTCTACCGCACTTTTCCTGTTGCGATTTTTCTACCGCACTTTTAATGCTATGATTTTTTTGCCGCAATTTTTCTGCCACACCTTTTATGCTGCACTTTTTCTCTATTAATAATACCTGCCCAAATAGCCTTTTACAAAATAGATATTCAATGATATTCAATAGGTGCTAATGGAAAAGTCTTTCTCTCTTATTTATACTTACATGTAACTTCCTCAAGGGGTTACCTTCTAACCAACTTAACCCACTTTCCTTCTTTTAGGGATAACCCACTTCTAACCACTTGTCCACTTCTAACTTACTTTGCTACAAATAGTAAATTCTTCATTTCTAGTTGCAACTAACTTTATTATTTAATTAATTTATTTTGCAACAACTCTGACTTATCCATAAATAGTAAACTCACCACTTCTTGTTGCAATCACTTTATTATTTAAATAATTTCTCTTTGCAACCACTTTGACTACTTTATTATTTAAATAATTTATCTTTTCTCATAATTTCTTGTTGTAACTAACTTTTATATAATTAGTCAATTCATAACATCTTTTCCCTTAACTAACTTCTTGTTGCAACCATTTTATTATTTAATTTATTTCTTGGTCAACCACTTTGACTATTTAATCTTCTCATCATATCTACTTTACCATAATAACCAAACTCACAACTTCTTGTTGCAACTAATTTATTTTTAATTGTTTTTTTAATGCAACAACTATACCCATGATTAAATCCTAGTTACCATCAATTTGAATATTACACTTATTCTATGAGCTTCTAAAATAATTGACTTCTTTGACCTTCTAGGGGCTTCTAGATAACTCATAAGGGTTCTTCAACTTCATATCACCATAACTCTCTAACCGTGAGGAGTTATGTGACGTTCCACATATCACCGGAAATGTCATGACATATATTGTCCATATAGAATAGTATTACCTATAAATTTGTTGATCTTTGTGCCTTTATACCTCAAGCAGACTCAGGTCCCTTACCCATGTGTTTGTGCTATCAAAATTCTCTACCGGACTTCTCCGAGGGTTGAAATCAATCACTAAGGGTTGACATCAATCTACAATATCACTCTCCAAGGGTTGAAATCAATGAAAACCAAAAGTCTAGACCAAATGTACATCAACCTAAGCCAATTGTCTGATAGATATATAGCTTTTTGTGAACACCTTGATTCAGTTCATGGTGGAGTCGAGGTAGGTGCATTAGATAGCAGCGACACATGTGTTGAAGTAATTGAGAGGTATACTGGAGTATGGATTGAGGTATCTTTGAGGTGATGGAGTGAGGTTACAGGGATATTCAAACTTGGATTGGGAAGGGAGTGTAGTAGATAGAAAGAACACATCGGGATGTTGCTTCAACTTGGGATCAACAATGATTACATGGTTCAGCAGGAAGCAGAATTCTGTAGCACTCAGTTTAGTAGAGGTAGAGTATATGACAATGAGTATGGCTAGTTGTGAATCCATTTGGATTTGCAAATTTCTTACAAGTTTATTTGATCAGGGTTTGGAGCCTACGGTGATATACTAGGATAATCAAAGTTGTATTAAAATATCTGAGAATCTAATATTCCATGAGTGGTCCAAGCATATTGAAATCAAATATCACTTCATCTGAGATAGGATCCAAAAGAGAGTATTCAAACTTTAGTATGTTTCCATATATGAACAAGTTGCAGATATTTTGACAAAACCCTTGGTTAAAGGGAAGTTTGTGTTCTTCAAGGAAAAACTTGGAGTGGTGCATAATAGATTCCTTGTTAAGAAGGAATGTTTATTTTTGTAGTATCAAATAGATACTTCTGCATAGTTCTAAGTGTCTATACATGTGGAAGTCATCCAAAGCCTTCTACCTTGAGACTTTACTTTAATTAAATGAATTATTAGAGTAAATTAATTTTATTAATTAGTTGAATTATATTTAAAGAAATTCTTTATTCACATTAGTGAATTAAATCTTAGTCATTTAACTCAAGTGAGGTGAGAAGTAATCTCAACCATTAATCACTTTGGAGACTAGGGTTAGGTCATAACTCAATATTATAAAAGTATGGCAAGGATGAAGGGGAAGACACTTGATATAATTGACTCGTTTGATACAAAGAGGGTTGGATCACGAAGGAATGTGATTCAAGGAGATCTTGGATTGGTGAAGAATGACTTTCATCTAGAGATCAGGTAAGGGAGAACAAAGAACAGAGGAAACCACACATGGATTCCATCATATTGGAGCCATAACAACAGGGTCACATCATAAATATTTTGTCGTATAGCTTGTGAGTGTTTGTTCACGAGTTTCATTGGAGACAAGCCTGTATACACAAGTTTTCTTAAGGAAAGGCGCATACATCTCGGGAAATATGAAAAAACTAAGGTCGTACAACATATCAGAAGTTGATAGGGTTCATAGGCATTGTCTATAGTTTTATGTATTTCTCTGTGGGCCATTTTCCTAGGTACGAGATCCCTTGTAAGTTTTGAAGTTATTTGAATGATAAGCTTAGTTGATGGACATAATATCGTTGTGAATTATGTTTGAGATTTTGGTTTCTAGCATTTATTTCATTATCTTTATTTGAGTTGATTATTACAACAAGTCTATTATGTTTTATGAGTTTTTATTTTGATTTACACCAAGGAAATCACTAGAGAACAAAATACCTAAGTGCCAAGATTGAGGAATTTCAACAACGTGGTTGTGCAGAAGACAGATAGGACCTAGAGACTATGTATTGATTATAAAACTCTGAACAAAATCAAAATTAGGAATCGATATCCAATTCTTTGAATTGATGACCTTCTAAACCAACTCAAGGGAGACAAATACTTTTGTAAGATTGATATGAAGTCTGACTACCACCAGATCCCAATAGAATTTATTGATGTATGGAAGACTACTTTCAAGTCTAAAGAAGGTTTTTTCAAGTGGTTGTTCATTCCCTTCGGCTTGACGAATTCTCCAACAACTTTCATGAGGTTGATGAGCGATATCTTGCGGCGTTTCACTAATTTATTTGTGGTTGTATATCTGGATGACATCCTCATCTTAAATAAGATTTGGGAAGAACACTTACAACACATTCAACATGTCCTACACACCTTGCAACAACACAAGATATATCCTAACTTAGAGAAATGCTCATTAGGCATGAATAGGATCCAATACCTCAAATACATTGTAGATGAGCATGGTATGCATGTAGATCCATCTAAGATCCAAGTCATTTGTGACTTTTCAACCCTGACAACACTAACCAAGCTTCAAAGCTTTTTAGCCCTTGCCAACATCGATCACAAATTCATGTTAGGGTTCTTTCATATTTCATGGCCCCTCAGCTAGATGACCTAGGGTGGTTGTAAAGACCAATTTGTGTTGGTCAGGTCACAACAAAAAGAATTTGACAATCTGAAACATTGTATATGCTTAGCCCCGATGCTCACCTTACATGATCTACAAAAATATTTTGAGATTGAGATAGATGCTTTAGACTATGTTGTTTGTGTAATTCTCACTCAGCATGGTCATTCGATGGCCTATCATAGTGAGACACTCTCAGATGCCATCCATAAGTACCCCACCTATGAAAAATATGTTGATGATTACATTTGCGTGAGACATCCTAGTGAGTCGACCTGAGAGAGAGCCCATGAGTTGGGTGTGCCCATGAGATGGGTGTGGTGTTCCTCTCTAAGATAGAGAAGGAACATTGTGTTCCTCTGTGTGGGGTGAGTAAGCCCATGAGTTGGGTGTGTAGTTCCTCTCTAAGACGGAGATGGAATGTTGTGTGCCCTGTGTGGGGTGAGGAATCCCATGAGCTAGGTGTGTGGTTCCTCTCTGAGACGAAGATGGAATGTTGTGTGCCCCTGTGTGGGGAAGCCCATGAGTTGGGTGTGTTGTTCTCTTTGAAATGGAGATGAAACAATGTACTAGTCTCCTATGTGCAGAGAGTTGAGATGATGTGATACTCCAGATGATTCTCTTGTGAGACGTAGTGAGAAGAGATCTGCTGAGTTGGAGGTGATTGTGGTTGATCACAGGTGAACGTGATCCTAGTGGTTGAGCACTAGTGAGTGTGATTCTCCTATGAGACAAAGTAATATAGAGATGAGATGAGTTGGACGTTCATGTCGCTGAGCATAGGTGAATGTGATCCTAGTGGCTGAGCATGAGTGAGTGTGACTCTCTTGTGAGACACAATGAGATAGAGATGTGGACATCCATGTGGCTGAGCAAAGATGGATGTGCCCCTAGTGGTTGAGCACTAGTGGGTGTATGATATTCCTTTCTATATTTTACAAGAGTCATACTTACCTGTAACCATATTTGTGATGTAAAGGGTACGGGTCGGCCCCACCATAAAATGAAAGGCAATTAATGTAAAAGATAATTAATATGGTAATTATTAATTATATTATGAATTATTGAGGTCGGACCTGTTGTTCCAATAAAAATTATTGTTGATAGGCTCAGTCTAATATAAATAAAGGAAAATTCCCCATTGAGGAATCATAACATACATGTGAGTTTGGAAATTTTAGCATGTTCTTGGGATAAAGTGTGCACCTCTCTTGGGTGCTAGTCTTCTAGTGTTTGTGAGCACCCTTTTGTGTGCTAAGTTTATGGTGTGGTAGGTATTTATCTTGAATAATATAGCAAAGGATTGGTTGGGTTTTTTTCCCTTGTTGAGAAGTGTTTCCAAAGATACTTCTTGTGTACTTGTGCATGGTATTTCTTCTTGTGATATTGGTTGATGCAACAAATTGTTAATGGTGAAACTGCAATTGTCTATGGTTCAAGTAAAATGATAAAATTGAAATGAACTTTATTCTTAAGACTAAATTACTAAAAAATCAACATGGTTTCAGAGCATAGGTCTTGAAGAACCCATTTCACAAGCTTCTACCAGTCATCCCTCCTCTTTTGCAGAACCATACGACCCTCCTAGGGTTTCCATAAAAATTTTACAACCCTATTCTTTTGGGTGTTTCATCGCTTCACACTTGGACGTTGGGGATGAAATTTGGATAGGAGTGTACTGCCTCCTTCAACACACCTCCAAAAAAACTCAAAGTGAAATTCTGAGAATTTTGGATTTTTGGCCCTGGGGTTTCTAGGGTTCCGTGAATTTCTGCAGATTTTTGGTTTTATGGTTTATGCAACTCTTTGAAGAAGCCTTTAATCTTACCTATGTTCTTATGAATTTCAAGGCTTATTGTTGGAATTCATAAGCCCAACAAAACCTAAGGTTGCTAGCCTAGCCTAGTCGTTAGGTTTTCTGTCCCAGTTGACAAGGGTTTGTGAAGAATCTAAAAATATGACGAAAGAACTATGATGGAAGATAAGCTTGATGGATCAAGCAAATTCAAGTTCCTGGAGGACAATAATTCAAAGGAAGACTTATTGTGGTTGATACAAAAGGGTTTACCAAAGACAATTATCGATGAATGGAAGGAAGATGAGCTCAAGACAAGGAAGACAACCATCTACTCAAGCTCTTACATTGAAGAGTCGGCTTCAAAATAACATGATGAAAAAAGGTGACTACCTTCTTCACAAAGATGTCAAAGGGCAGAGATCATCCAGGTGCCATTGGAGAAATCATATCATCACCCTCGGGTATGCACTTGTATATATTATTTGTATCATTGTCATAAGGGTACTTGCAAGAGGAAGGAACCCTCGCTGAAATCATGGATCCAAAGGGATCTTAGTGAATTCAGAGGAACAACACACTGGAAGTGAAGACTCCAGGTTTGATTGTTTTAATTATCATGCCTCTAACCTACATTTCAAGTTTACTACACTACAAGTAGGTGTTGTAGTTGTGACAACAATCCTTAAATTGTTTTGATTCTAGAGATATACTCACAAATATCCTCTAGGAGATATTCCTGTTTTGTTTCCTTTTGTTTGTTTTCTTGTTCCAGGCAGGTTAACAACAAAGGAAGATGTTTATCCTTTAGTCTTTAGAGGGAGTTACTTGAATCAGAGGGATTAAAACTAATTGAGAATAAGGAAGAGACATTACCTTCTCCCCTTCAATAGTTTTGAGGGAGACAACCATTATTCCAATTGGTCCAGCTGCTCAAATTCATATCCCCAGAGATATTGCAGTAGGGAATAAAATGCATGTCTGGGCTTGACAAACTATGCAAGAGGCAGAGAGACATACAACACATTCTGAGAGAGAAAGAGACCAAATATTTTTCGATCTATTCTTCATCCATACTATTGAATCATATCCTTCTTGTCATGGAAAAACAAGAAGGTTAGCAGGTATGGCAAGATGCCATGGCAGAAGAGTATCAATCCATTTTGAAGAATGATGTATGGGATATTCTTGCAAGATCAAAAGAGAATTTTGTAAGTGACTTCCAAATGGATCTATAAGATCAAGCATGCAGTTGATGGAAGTGTCGAGAAATACATAATGAGATTTGTATTCAGAGGATTCTCACAAGCGGAGGGAGTGGACTGTGATGAGACAAAGTGATCCAGTAGCACGATGCACTTCCATCTGTACTATCATTCATGAGTTGAGAACTACATCGAAAGGATGTAAAGACAACCTTTCTCAATGGTGAGATTGAGGAAGAAGTTTACATCGAGCAGACAGAGGGATTTGTGATATACGACGAGAAATATCATGTGTACAGGCTGAAGAAAGCCATGTATGGACTAAAGCAGACACCTCATGATTGGTACGAGAAGAAGGATGGATTCTTGATGAGTTTGGGTTTCAGCATGAGTGTTGCTAATCCAAACCTATATTATTACATTGTTGGTGACGAGAGCCTGATTTTGGTGACTTATTCAAGAAGCCTTGTTGTCGGATACAAGAAAGCTTTGACTTCTGATTTTGAGATGAAGGATCTGGGTATGATGCACTACTTCTTGGGACAAGAAGTATGGCAGAGAACAGACAAAATTTTCCCAAGTCAAGGAAAAAATACAGTGGGGATATTAAAGAAGTTCAGTATGACAGAATGAAAATCCATGCCTACATCGATGATGATGGACTTGAAGAAAATGAATGATGATGATTCGAACGAGATTGATCCACAACTGATTGGATCACTGATGTATCTAGTTAACACTGACCCGATATATGTTATGCAGTGAATGTACTTAGTCAATTCATGAGTTAGTCAAGATAGAATCACTCGATAGAAACAAAGCATGTATTGAGATATATACGAGGCATAGTTGGATATGGCTTGAGATATGCCTCCAGTGTGGACTTGAGTTTGTCAGGATATGTCGATGCGGATTGGGAAGAGAACGCGGTGGAATGGAGGAGCACATCCGGTTGTTTTTTTACCTTGGGTTCTGCCATGGTTTTCTGGTGTAGCATAAAACAGAGCTCTATGTCCTTGAGTACTACAAAAGCAGAGTATATAGCATTGAGTGTGGCAGTCCATGAAGTAGTGTAGCTTCGCAATCTTCTGACAGATTTATTTGATCATGAGGTGATCCTACTATTATTCATTGTGATAACTAGAGCTATGTGAAGCTCTCTGAGAACCCTATGTTTCATGATAGATCAAAACACCTTGAGATAAACTATCATTATATCAGAGACATGGTGTAGAGGAAAACAGTACACGTGCGGTACCTTCCTACCCATGAGAAGATTGTAGATATCTTCACCAAACCGCTTTCCAAGACGAAGTTCAAGTAATTTCATGAGAGACTTGACCTGGTGGAGAATACCTCTCTAGCTAAGAGGGAGTGTTAATTATTATAGCCAAGATGAAGTTTGAGTACTTCTGTGAGAGACTTGGCCTGGTGGAGAATACCTCCCTAGCTTAGAGGGAGTGTTGATGATTACAGTTGCGTGAGACATCCTCCAGGACACAGACTGAGTGAGTCGACCTGAGAGAGAGCCCATGAGTTGGGTGTGCCCATGAGATGGGTGTGTTTTTCCTCTCTAAGATGAAGAAGGAGCGTTATGTGCCCCTGTGTGGGGTTAGGAAGCCCATGAGTTGGGTGTGCCCATGAGTTGGGTGTGTGGTTCCTCTCTAAGAAAAATATGGAACGATGTGTGCCCTGTGTGGGGTGAGGAATCCCATGAGTTGGGTGTGTGGTTCCTCTTTGAGACAGAGATGGAATGTTTTTTGACCCTATGTGGGGAAGCCCATGATTTGGGTGTGTTGTTCTCTCTGAGACAGAGATGAAACAATGTACTGGTCTCCTCTGTGCAGAGATTTGAGATGATGTGATACTCCAGATGATTCTCCTGTGAGACGCGGTGAGAAAGAGATCTGTTGAGTTGGACGTGCATGTGGCTGAGCACAGGTGAATGTGATCCTAGTGGCTGAGCACTAGTGAGTGTGATTCTCATGTGAGACGCAGTAATATATAGATGAGTTGAGTTGGATATGCATGTGGTTAAGCATAGGTGAATGTGATCCTAGTGGCTGAGCACTAGTGAGTGTGACTCTCCTGTGAGACACAGTGAGATAGAGATGTGGGCATTCCTTTTGTTGAGCACAGATGGATGTGCCCCTAGTCGTTGAGCACTAGTGGGTGTATGAGATCCCTTTCTATATTGTACAAGAGTCAGACTTACCTGCAACCCTTTTTGTGATGTAAAGGGTACAAGTCGGCCCCACCATAAAGTGAAAGATAATTAATGTAAAATATAATTAATATGGTAATATTAATTATATTATGAGTTATTGAGATCAACCCTATTGTGCCAATAGACACTATTGTTGATAGGATCAGTCTAATATAAATGAAGGAAAATTCCCCATTGATGAATCATAACATAAGTGTGAGTTTGGAAATTTTAGCAAGTACTTATTCTTGGGTTGAAGTGCACACCTCTCTTGGGAGCTAGTCTTCTAGGGTTTGTGAGCACCCTTTTGTGTGCTAAGTTTATGGTGTGGGAGGTTTTTCTCTTGAAGAATATAGCAAAGGATTGGATGGGTTTTCCTCCCTTGTCGAGAAGGTTTTCCCAGGATACTTCTTGTGTACTTGTGCATGGTATTTCTTCTTGTGATATTGGTTGTTGCAACAAATTGAAAATGGTGAAACTGCAATTGTCTATGGTTCAAGTAAAATGCTAAAATTGAAATGAACTTCATGCTTGAGCCTATATTACTGAAAAATCAACAAAAGAGATGTATTCCATTGTAGAATCCTCCCACCAATGGAATCATTACATTCTATAGAAGAAGACAGACATCCATATGGATCACAATCCTTTGCAGTTCATGCAGACACAAGGTAAATTATAGAATGATTACTATCAAATTGGTCCACATAATTGCAGTAGTTTCACCTTAACATTAAATATAAGAAAGGAAGAACCAATCACATCACTGAGTGCCTCAAACGACCTCTAATCGCAGTGCTAACCACGGTGCTCGACTCTTGCAGGCATGAGACCTTTGAGTGGCCCCAACTCTATGACAACGATCCTAACTTCGCTAAGACCTACTAGATGTTGGGAATATGCACAACCGTTGTCGAATTTCATCTTCAAGATGGACTGTTATGCCATTTGGGTCATCTCTTTGTTCCTTCAAGCGAGCATGTGAAATTAATTTGAGAATCCCATTACAGTTGGGTGGTAGGACATTTTTGCATGGAGAAGATAGTGGAAGTACTACAAAAGTAGTTATATTGGTTGAAGCTTCGACAAGATGTCAGTAAGTATATCAGATCATGCACTGTATGCTCCATTGCCAAACCAACGATTAAAAAACAAGGATTGTACACCCCTCTGCCTATTCTCGATATTCCCTAGGAATCTGTTGGCGATGAAAGTCGTTCATGGATTGCAGCAAGAGCAGAGCCCGACGCCCATCAGTTGTATTGTCACGATATTTTTTAAGGGGTGATCAAATGGGTATAGACTCGGGAAGATATCACTCAAACTCAGAGACTGGGTCCGACACGCGAGGAACAAAGGAGTTCTTGATCCAACTTCAGTCAGTGAGGTGATTTGAAAATGAGTAGGTTGAATACTTGATGAGAGAAGTGGACAAACTACCTCAGGCAACAGGCCTTTCAGCAATTTGTAGAAGAAAAACTCTGAATTTGAGATCCTCTGGTTCAGGGTTTCGAGAAACTGAAAGGGGGACTTGACTGGATTCTCCAATTCCAAGTCATTCAGCGCTTAAGAAAATCACAAGGACCGATTAGAAACAATGAAACTGTTACAGTGATCCAATCTACATCATCCTATAACAGTTACAACTCGACTGGATTCTCCAATTCCGAGTCGTTCTAACACAGTGTAAACAAAGACGTGAAAGAAACTGACAGTCATAAGATAAGAAGTCTCAAGAGTCCATGCGTAACCAAAATAGCAGTGCTTCATTAAATTTTTACAACCGGGAGTCTTGCTCAACCATCAATAGATCACAAAATACAAAGACTGAGTTTATATACTCAGAGAAAATTGCCTAACATCGGCGTGTTCGGTTCTCCAGGCTCGGTGTCCCTTCATCCAAATTCGGACGGGTATTCTTTGTCAGACGCCACCTTAACTACGCATGGCTCCTGCAAGGGTAGTAGCCGAGCCATTAAGTGTCGATATAGCATGTGCAGACCTCCTCCGGCTGGTCGAGGACTCGACATGGCTTCTTCATAAAAATGGGTACACAGGACCCTCTCGAGCAGACCGCTTGCCAAATTATCCATACTTTACACTTAATGCATGAGGAGAGGTTCCAACCACCCCTTCTCACCTTCATTTACTCCAGGCGAAAACCAGGATCAAGGCCGGATTAGATGGCGCATAGAGATTACAATGATCCTTTCGGTGACTAGACTCGATGCCTTTGGCCCCCTTTTTGCACAACTCCTTTCTTTCCCAAGTGACCACGAGCTGTGACCCTGTGTCTATTCCCAAAACACTTTCAGCGTTCACGAATGGAAGGAGTTAATCCTTGCTTATTTACATTTGCGATGAGTGAAACGTCGAGATGGCCTAATCGGTCGCCACGCGTCCCTCTCAAATATGACGGCCCTGAACTTACTCGGTGGTGTTGTGGGCCCAGGTCCTGGACACTCTCGGCACCTCGCACATCGGGAATATGATGGGGCTATTCCTTGCATTTCGAAACCGCAATGGGTGAAAAGGCGAGGAGCCTAATTGTGCGCTAGGTGTCTCCTGTGGATGAACGGTTGAGGTTGCTTCGTGATACGGCGGGCCCGACTCTGGGCGCTTTCAACACTCTGGGGTTCGGGGTTTCGAGATGTGAGAAGACGAGGGACTTTCACCCTTCGAACTCACGAGTGCCGATATGTCGACTATATCTCGTAGTATGTGTCGGTGGATTGGACGACCCAGATTTAGCCTTGAAAAATAGGTGCTTTCATTGACACTATATATCGGTTAACTTGGAAGCCTCGATATCTCGATGACCATTGATCTGCCCTTATGGATGAATCTGGACCGTCGAAAACATAGCTTCGTCCTCTTACGTGCTTCTCTTGGGCGCTTCTCGTGCATCTTGCAGACCCGAACACTCTTGTGCCTATGACAAGAAATGTCGCTAACATTAGGCTCCATGGGGGATAGATTCGTCCCTGCGATGCTCTAAGGACTACTTTTGCAGATTCAGTGCCTTGTTGTTGGGCTATGGAGTCATTTATTAAGCTGAAAACAAAAACAAAAAACAATATTTACAAAACAAAAGAAGCCGCCTACGGCTTACTAAAAACATTTTTTTAAGAAATGCCCATTTACTGGGCCATCGAAAACTTCTTTGCCTTCCAAATCCTACAACCTATAGGTGTTGTTTGAAAATACCTCAGAGATATTGAGAGGCCCAAACTAGAAGGCATCAAACTTACTGTGTTTTCCCCTATCCTTCCTGGGTGCATCCCATTTGAGCACTAGATCACCCAACTTGAAAATTTTCTTTTTGCTCTTCCTGTCAAAGGTTTGCTTGATCTTCTGTTTATGATGGTAGGCCCTGTTCATGGCCTGTTCTCTAATCTGTTGTACTTCCACTATCTGATGAACCCTTCTAATCATATGGTCAGGCTCTCCTTCAAGGTCCTGGAGGAATTTTGCCACAGATAAAGCAAGTTGAGTAGGGAAGACAACCTCTGTTCCATAAACAAGTTGGAAAGGTGAGATGCCCAGGGACTTCTTTGTTGTCACTCGGTCA
>ML782902.1:597669-609175 GCA_009831015.1 Picea engelmannii | reverse complement strand
AGAGGTTGAAGGAACGTATGCGGTCACCTTTGAGTGCAAGACATAGATGCTGAAATCTTTGAGAGATTTTACTAAGGCATAGGCCTGTTTTTCCATGTTTTCATACCTGATCTCTGCATCTCTTAATGCCTTGATGAAAAAGGCAATGGGTTGTTCTCGCCCTTCCTCATTTTTCTACAACAAGACCGTCACAACTGTATCAAAATAAGCAAAAGAGAAAATTAGGAATCCTTTGGAATAGTCAGGACTGATCAACACATGTGCCTTAGTCAACGCCCTTTTTATTTGGATAAAAGATTCCCTGGGTTCAGTGGTCCATTTCACTTCATTTCCCTTCCTGAGCATGGCTGTGATATGTTTCACCAACTCAGCAAAATTTGAGACGAATCTCCTCAAGAAATTAATCTTCCCTAAAAAGGCCTGAACTTCCTTCTTGGATATAGGAAGTGACAGGGATTGAATTGCCTCTACCCTGGTAGGATCAATCCTCACTCCTTCTTCTAATACTATATGGCCTAATAGCTTCCCCTCCTTCATAGAAAACAAAGATTTTATGGGATTCAAGGATAGGCCAAACCTCCGACACTTCAAAAAAACTTTTGTCAGATGACCGCAATGCCCTCTGTCAGACCTGGAGAAGACTGTTATGTCATCCAGATAGATTACCACAAACTTATATTTCTCCCTGACGAAAGCTATGTCCATGGCTCGCTGAAATGTTTCCCTTGCATTCATCAATCCAAAAGGCATTTTGGCATACATGAATGTGCCCCAAGTAGTGGTGAAGGTCATTTTTTCTCTGTCCTCAGGTATGACTGATATTTGATTATAGCCATAAAAACCATCAATCATGGATATCATGGACGCACCAGTTACCCTCTGCAGTATTTGTTCCATATTGGGCAGGGGGTAATTGTCTTTCCTTGAGCTCCTATTCAGGTTCCTAAAATCGACACAAAGTCTGATTTCTCCACTTTTCTTCCTTACTGGGACCAAATTGGCCACCCATTCGGAATGTCTCAAGGGGACGATAATTTGGGCATCTAGTAATTTATTCACTTCTTTCTCCATGACAGGTAGCAACATGGGATTTATCTGTCTCAGCTTTTGTCTGAATGGCTTAGCCTCTTCTTTCAGTGGGATCTTGTGCTCAATGACAGATGTGTCATAAGTCTTGAGGTCTTCATAGGCCCATGCAAACACGTCAATGAATTCCTTTAATAACTCAGTATATTCCGTCCTTTTCTCACTGGTCAGGCTACTTGATAATTTGATAAACTTAGGCTCCTCCTGTGTGCCAATGTTGCATTCGGCTGTATCAACATCTTTATTTTAAACACCACCCTTTACTGCCACATCATTCTTATCGAACAACCTTTCTAAAGGGACTAGTCCTCTTGGAATGTGATTGCTAGGCAGCTGAATAATTTGGTGATTAATGATTTTATTCAAGAATACCTCAGAGGGAGGATCACCTTCGGAATCAGGATCCTGATCAATGTGCAATGCTGAAAACTCATCGACGGACTGAAGAATTTTTTTTATTTCGAGATCATCCTCGAATACCTCCCAATGCTTTACATTGTTCGGGATGGATGGTCGGTATCTTATTTTGACATCACCATGGATCTTTGATGGCAAAGGGACCCTGAACAGACTAGCCGAGGCTGCTAAGGAGTCGTCCGAGGTATTTTATTCCCTTGGGACAAAAGTAATGTTGAAATCTGAGAAGAAATTATCAATTAGGTCCCATACCTCGTTTTTGTAACTCTTGAGCTGAGGATGCTTGGCCCGATAAACATTCCTGACCTGTTGGATTACCAATTCTTCACCTCCAAACACTGACACCTCCTTAATTCCTATTTCTTTTGCATCCCTCATACCAAGAACAAGAGCTTCATATTCTTCCACATTGTTGGTAGTTTCAAATTCCAGTTTATATGACAGGGATATGGTCTCTTGACAAGGCGATATGAAAATCACTCCAGTGCCTGCGCCTATACTGGAGGAAGCTCCGTCAAAGAACATCTTCCAAACAGAGGTGGTTGGAGGAGGTATATGTTGGTTAAGAATAGGCTTCTTTCTTATCTGTAAAGGGACCTCAGGAGTTCCAGTGACCTGTAACAAACTAGATCCTAAGTCGGTGTCAAGTGAAAATATGGGGTGGATAGTGGGGTTTGCTTCATCACTGACAATATAGGCTAGTTGGGCTTCTCTGTACAACCTCTTGTGTTCCCCTCCAAAGATCGGAATGGTGTCATATGTGAGATCCATCTGTAACGTTCCTTCAAGCCTTTTAATCCAAGACCTCAACAACAACATGCCAAACTTGGGGGGGACGTCAGCTACCAAAATATCCATGACCACACTCTTCATGGGCAGCTGAAACAAAGAGACCACCAGGTCTTTGATGACTCCTAGACACTGCACTCTCCTTGAATCAAAAGAATACAAATCATGATAGGATTTTGCCACCTCCAGTCCCAACTCTTCCATAACTATTTTGGGCATAAGGTTATGGGAAGCCCCTGAGTCCATGAGGCAGTTATGAAACACTTTATCATGTATGTTCAGGGATGTGTAGAAGGGAGGGGATGAATCGTCGCAATCTTCTACCATGGGCCCTAGGACAACTACTAGCTTTTCATATTGGAGATTCACTGAGTCGGAGGGAGGCTAGGGGGACTCAGATTGTAGCAGCTTGGAGAGGGACCTTTTGAAGTCTTCATTTTTAACTAGCTTAGAAAGTGGAACGGGAATTTTGATCTTTTGAATTTCATGCTCAAAATTAAAGGAGGAAACAGGCTTAGGAGCTTCCCTTACCTCAGGGACAGGTTCTTTGACAGTCGGCGAAGCATTCTGAGATTTTTTTTCTTTAGTAGTAGTTGTTGCAGACTTAGTAGACTTTTCTGCTATGAGAGGATGATCTTGGTTGTCAAAGTCTCCCTCTTTCTTTCTTGACCTTAGATGGTATCTGTTAGAGGTGTACCCGTCCTTTTCTCCCTTACATAACTCATGAATTTGAATACTCATCAGGGATTCTTCATATGCAGATTGAGTCAAATGGGGAAAAGGAGGAGCTTCTTCAACACAGTGAATCTCGGGGTCACACTCGTCTATCTCTTCCCCTCCCTCATGAGTAACCAGGTTATTTTGAAGAGGGGTTTGGATCCTTTGATCTTCCCTGTCTTTCCCCTTTGGTTCCCTTGGGAAAAACTGTGGTCCATTGTTATTAGGTCTCTTGAAACCTCTACCATCAACATTCTGGGGATTTCGGTACATGGGCTTCCCTTCTAACTCCCACCTCTCCATTCTAGCAGAAAGTGACTTTAGTATTCTAGTTGTCTCATCTGTCTGAAGGGGCAGGGGAAGGGAACTGGATGAGGAAGCTCCAGGCCTCTGCCTGGATATGTTTCTACCAGCGGTGTTCCTGAGTCGGTCGACATCCAATATATTAGATTCTACCTCCACGGTTGCATCCTGCATATGGGCCAGAGTAGTGACTCTTCTTTCCCTCAACAGGAGGCAGAAATCGGGATCAAAGGCACTAGCATAAGTGATCTTTGTAGAGGCTTCAGAGGGTTTTATCTCAGCAGGGATTTTGTTGTACATTTTATTAAATCTCTTGGAGAAGTCGGAGACAGACTCTCCTTCCTTTCTCTTCAAAGACCCAAACTCTGTCATGTAATACATGAAATCTTTTTTATCTCCCCACTGTCTCAAAAAGGAATTATCTAAATATTCGATCCCATCAATATATCCAGGAGGCAGGGTCTTGAACCATTTTCTATCCTCGCCTTGGAGACTATGGACAAAAATCCTCATCCATATGTCTGGATGCATGATGTTATTATCATCTATGAAACTGCAAAAGGCTTCTAGGTGTTCTTATGCAATTATGTCCCCCTCACCTGTGAACTTGGGCAGTTTTTTGAGGTAACCATCTGCTGGGAGGGCATTGAGAGGCTGAGGTAACACAAGGAGAGCATACCTAGCGACTATGATGGCCTCCATTCTGGTCATTGAGGGATTTTCTCCTGTCATAGGGATATTATGTGGAGGAGAACTTGGAGGAGAAGGAGATCGAAAAGGGGATACTGGGGATGAGCTTCTAAGGGGAGTGGGAAACAATAGGGGATTTAGGGAGAAGGCTAGCGAGCTTAAGTCGGTTGATGTTTCCCTTCGCACAGAAGCGGCGATAGTAACAAGAGGAGGAGCGGTAAAGCCAGGAGTGGGGAAATCTTCTATGGTCCTGGGTCTACGCCAAGGCACAACTTCAGGAGAAATGGGAGTGACAAGGATTTCTCCCTCAAATCCCAGACCAAAGGGGGAAACCTCAACAGGAACACTCCCGAAATTTAAGAAACGGGAAATTTCAGAAAGCGGTCTGCTAGGAAATTGAGGAGGGGAAAATGGAGTTCTTACAGAAGGAGATGGCGGATTACCTGGTTCAACAATGATAGCTTCTCCTTCAGAGGCCTTTCCTTTTCCAAGGACCACCTCCCGATCAGTCTCAGGTGTAGCTAAAGGAAATTGTGGATGGGACCGCATGTGTCTGCCTTTGAAAGCCACAATTGACACGACAAGTTCGCCACAGTGGAGTCGTCACAATAGAGTCGCTAGGTGTACAGTAGCAATCTTCAAGGGATCTGATGCCTGATGCATCTTCAGAATCAGAAGCTTAATGTCGTTCAATCCCAGGGAAGATTTTCAACTTCGTCCCCGGCAGCGGCACCAGAAATGTTGGCGATGGAAGTCACTCCTGGATTGGAGCAGGAGCAGAGCCCGACGCCCATCAGTTTATTGTCACGATAGTTTTTAAGGGGTGATCAAATGGGTAGAGACTAGGGAAGATATCACTCAAACTCGGGGACTGGTTCCGACATGCGAGGAACAAAGGAGGTCTTGATCCAACTTTAGTCAGTGAGGTGATTTGAAAATGAGTAGGTTGAAGACTTGATGAGAGAAGTGGATAAACTACCTCAGGCAATAGGCCTTTCAACAATTTGTAGAATAAAAACTCTGAATTTGAGATCCTCTGGTTCAGGGTTTCGAGAAATTGAAAGGGGGACTTGACTGGATTCTCCAATTCCAAGTTGTTCAGCGCTTAAGAAAATCACAAGGACCGATTAGAAACATTGCAACTGTTACAGTGATCCAATCTACATCATCCTATAACAGTTACAACTCGATTGGATTCTCCAATTCTGAGTCGTTCTAACACAGTGTAAACAAAGATGTGAAAGAAACTGACATTCATAAGACAAGAAGTCTCAAGAGCCCATGCGTAACCAGAATAGCAGTGCTTCATTAAAGTTTTACAATCGGGAGCCTTTCTCAACCATCGATAGATCATAAAATACAAAGACTGAGTTTATATACTCAGAGAAAATTGCCTAACATCGACGTGTTCAGTTCTCCAGGCTTGGTGTCCCTTTAGCCAAATTCGGACGGGTATTCTTTGTCAGACGCCACCTTAACTACGCATGGCTCCTGCAAGGGGAGTATCCGAGCCATTAAGTGTCGAGCTAGCATGTGCAGACCTCCTCTGGCTGGTCAAGGACTCGGCATGGATTCTTCAGAAAAATGGGTACACAGGACCTTCTCGAGCAGACTGCTTGCCAGATTATCCATACTTTACACTTAATGCCTGAGGAGAGGTTCCAACCACCCCTTCTCACCTTCATTTACTCCAGGAGAAAACCAGGATCGAGGTCGGATCAGATGGCGCATAGAGATTACAATGATCCTTTCGGTGACTAGACTCGACGCCTTTGGCCCCCTTTTTGCACAACTCCTTTCTTTCCCAAGTGACCACGAGCTGTGACCCTGTGTCTATTCCCAAAACTCTTTTGGTGTTCGCAAATGGAAGGAGTTAATCCTTTCTTATTTACATCTGCGATGAGCGAAACGCTGAGATGGCCTAATCGATCACCATCCGTCCCTCTCAGATCTGACGGCCCTAAACTTACTCGGTGGTGTTGTGGGCCTGGGTCCTGGACACTCTCGGCACCTCGCGCATCGGGAATATGACGGGGCTATTCCTTGCATTTCGAAACCGCGATGGGAAAAAAGGAAAGGATCCTAATCACGCACCAGGTGTCTCCTGTGGATGAACGGCTAAGGATACTTCGTGATACGATGGGCCCGACTCTGGGCGCTTTCGGCACTCCGGGGTTCAGGGTTTCTAGATGTGAGAAGATGAGGGACTTTTACCCTTCGAACTCCCGAGTGTCGATATGCCGATTAGATCTCGTAGTATGTGTCGCTGGATTGGACGACCCAGATTTAGCCTTGAAAAATAGGTTCTTTCACTGACGCTATATATCGGTTAACTTGGAAGCCCCGATATCCTGATGACCGTTGATCTTCCCTTGTGGATGAATCTGGACCATCAACAACAAAGCTTCGTCCTCTTACATGCTTGTAAGCCTTAAAATGAGATTTTTCAATGCTGCTCTCAGGCGCTTCTCGTGCATCTTGTAGACTCGAACACTCTTGTGCCTAGGACAAGAAATGTCGCTAACAGAATCCATCTCAATGGACTACATTTCAGGTCTCCCCTCAACCAAGCATGGTAATGACTGTGTATTCTTGGTTGTTGATCAATTCTCTAAGATGGTCACTCTGATAACTTGTAAGAAGAGTATCACAATCGAGGCCACTTCCAATATCTTATTCGAGCGAGTGTGGGTACACTTTGGACTACCACAAACTGTCATATCATATCGAGACAAAAGGTTCTTGAGTAAATTTTGGTCGAGCATTTGGTCATTGTTGGACACTAAACTCACCAAATCCATTTCCTTCCACCCCCAAACTGATGGACAGATGGAGGTCATCAATAATATGATCGTGCCTATCTTGCACATGTACAACTCTAAGAATCCATGCACATGGGATGAGATATTTCCTTATGTTCAACACAACTACAAAATATCCCTTCATAGTTGGACCGACCACAACCCTTTTTAGGTGGGCCTAGGATTTCAACCATTGGGTCCCATTGATGTAGCACTGCTCCTTACGTCCACATAGGGAGAATCTTCCCATGCTCAATTTGAGGCCGATAAAGTCACCAAATTCATTGAATGTATCCAACACATCGTCCAACATGTCCATGATATTTTACAAAAAAACAATGCTAAGTACAAGCAACGCCATGATCAACACCGAGTTCCACACAAGTTTCAGGTGGGAGACAAGGTTTGGTTGTATTTGCAGAAAGAACACCTTACAAGAGCCCATCAGAAGTTCTTTACACTTCACCATTTTTGTGGGCCAAAACAATTTTGAGTTAAATATTTCCCCATTCCTTGGCTTCCACCCAGTCTTCAATGTAGACCTCCTTCAGCCATATTTTCCACCACTACTAGACACATCGGAAGTGGCAGAGTAGATGACACCTACAAAGGTCAACCTTAACTAGATGGAAAAAGAAACCATTGATTGGGTCATGGAAACATAGGTTAAGGGAACCCATTAACAGAAGATCCAACTCTATTGGGTTGTCAAAGCAGGGCATCTATTGCACCAAGGAAAGTGGTTCACCAAGTGTCAAGTTCAACAAAAGTTTCTCCATTTGATGGGGGCACTCAATGTAATGGATACCATTGCTTCCTAAGTGGACAGGACTGATCCAAGTGGACATCAATGGCCAACCACCTATTCCACTGGCTCAAAATACAGTTTCCATCTTGGTAGTTTTTCTACGTTTTTTTTGGGTCCTGAACTTTTGGGATCATTTTGAGGCCCTAAATGATGTTTTTTTTTGCCTAAGAGTGCCCATTAGATAGTCAAAATAATCTACTGGGTTGTTTGGAATGTGTACTCCTTGGATAGACCTTTCTGACGAGCTAAAAAGTGCCCCAAATGGAGATCGTATGAAAAAATAACACCCCTAGAAAGTTTACGTATCAACTACCCACATCGGGGCCCACAAACCTTTTGGTGTTTCATCTTCTAGGGTTAGGGTTTTGGATGTTTTAGGTTTTCTCATTGATGTTTTATGTTAAAATGCCCTTTCAGCCTCAATGTAACCATCTTATTACAAATGCACGTAGTCGTCACATCTGTTCTCAAAGATAAGCTATCACCATTCTAGCGAGTTCATTTCACTTTGCATTTTTACAATTCCTTCATATTTTGTTCATTAATAGAAATTGAGTATTATTGTATATCTATGTTTTTGTCATATTTATGTGTTTTATCTTGTCCCCTCATAAATCCAGATCATTTTGGCTCACCATGAAGGAATCAAACTTCTTGTACCATTGTCTGGGAGACTGCTTCATACCATACAATGACTTCTTGAGCTTGCAAGCAATTATTCTCTTGTGATCTTGAAAAAAACCTTCAAGTTGTTCCATATATATATCCTCATTCAAATCTCCATACACAAAAAAAAAAATTAACATCTAACTACTCCAAATCAAGACTAGATAAAGAAACTAGTGCTAACATAGCACAAATAAAAACAAGCTTAACAACTAGTGAAAAGATTTCATGAAAATCAATACCTTCCATTTGAGAATACCATTTTGCAACAAGTCTAACTTTGTATGTTTCATTTCCATCATCAACACCCTTCTTCAATTTGTAAACCCACTTGCACCCAACCACTCTTATGTTCTTAGGGAGTTCCACCATGCCCATGTTTTTTTCTTCTCCAAATCATCCATTTCTTCTTCCATGGCTATTTTCCATTTGGCACTTTCAACACCATCCATTGCTTCCTGAGAAGAAGGTTCCCCATCATTAATAATCAATGCAACAGATGAAACATAATCTCCATAGCTCTTGGGAGGATTTATGTCCCGTGTAGATCTCATCAAGGTTGGCTATGGTGTCTCCACATCTTCTTCTTCTTCAAAAGCTTTTCTTTTTCCCCTTGTTTCTATAGATGGTTGAGTCTCCAATTGAATTTCTTGATGTTGTGGTACCTATTCCTATTTCACTTCAACTTCTACAACATTTGATTTTATGAGGGGATTCATCAAACACTACATCTTTGCTAATGATGATTTTGTGGGCAATAGGATCCCACAATCTATATCCCTCAACTACATCATCATAACCAACAAAAATGTACTTCTTTGACCTGGAGTCTAACTTTGAACGTTGATCTTTAGGAATAAGGGAATAAACATCACAACCAAATATTTTCAAATTTGATTAATCACAAGTGTGACTTGTCCATACCTCTTCAGAAATTTTACAATCTATCTCCCTCAACTACATCATCATAACCAACAAAAATGTACTTCTTTGACCTGGAGTCTAACTTTGAACGTTGATATTTAGGAATAAGGGCATGAACATCAAAACCAAATATTTTCAAATTTGATTAATCACAAGTGTGACTTGTCCATACCTCTTCAGGAATTTTACAATATATTGCAACTAATGTTGACTGGTTTACCAAATAGAAAACAATAGTGACTACTTATGACCAGAACTCTTGCTGCAAATTGGCATTACATATCACGGTCCTTGCTTTCTCTAGAAGAGTAATGTTCATGCGTTCCGCCACACCATTTTGTTGAGTGTATATTGCAGTTTTATGCCTTTTGATCCCAGCTTCCTTGCAATATTTATCAAATTCGAAGGATGTGAACTTACCTATATTATTTGTGCTTAAACACTTGATTGCCTCGTCGATTCCCTTTTCAACCAAAAATCTAAATTGTTTAAATACATTAAACACATAAGATTGTCTCTTTATAACATAGACCCGCACATTTCTAGAGTAATCATCTATAAATGTTACAAAATATGATGATCCTCCAAAATAAATTGTAGGGGATGCCCCCCACACATCTAAATGAATCTAATCAAGAACAACTTTACTTATATGACTATCTCTGTTAAAATTTTGTCTACACTACTTCCCAAAAATACAATGTTTGCATAAATTCAAATTCAAGGATTTCAAATCTAGAAATAACTTGTGGTTTATCAATACTTTTATCCCTTTCTCACTCATATGAGCCAGCCATTGATGCCATAAACGATCAGGTTCATTTGCTTCCTTTGATGCCAATGCTGCTTCATTTACTTGAGTTCTTCCTTCCAGTTTGTAAAATTTTGCAATCTTCGAAGCCTTCATAACCACCAAGATGGCCTTGGACACTTTCAGTGCTCCACCTTGACCTGTAAACCTGTAACCTCCAAAATCCAAAACTCCCAAAGAAATCAAGTTCTTTTTAAGTTCAGGTACATGTCTAACTTATGTTAGTGTTCTAACAATATTGTCAAACATTTTAATTTTAATGCTCCCAACCCCAATAGTCTTACAAGGAACATTGATTCCCGTGAGAATAATATTATCATCAACAACTCGATAAGAGGAAAATCAACTCCTATGTGGACACATTATGTGAAGCACCATAATCTAGTAACCATTCTTCATGATAATGTGAGACATTGCAAATGGATAAAACTTCATCAACCATACCTGAACTTGAATCAACTGGATTTTCTTCCTTCCCGTAGTCTTCCTTGGATTCTTGTCTCTTCCAACAATCCTTCTTAAGATTCCCCGATTTACCACAGTACCAACACTATAGTTTACTCTTCTTTCCCTTTGACTTGGATCTGGATGTACCTCTTGATTTCTCCCCTCTTTCTTTGAATCGACCTCTAACCACCATTGTTTTTGGTGTGGAGGTTTCTATACTAGACTTCCTTATCACCTCCTCAGAGAACAAAGAACCCACAACAAAGCTATATTCAAGAGTATCAGTTCTCTAAAGCTAATGGAAGTGACTAAATGATCCCAAGACTCTAGCAACAAACACAACAACGTCACTGCCTTATCTTCCTCGATTTTTATATCCATACTAGCTAACTGACATATGAGAGTATTAAATACATTTAAATGGTCAACAATTTTGGTACCTTCTTTCATCCGTAGACTATACAATTGTCTCCTCAAGTAGATTCGATTGGTCAGGGATTTCATCATGTAGAGGCTCTCCATTCTACTCCATAGGTATGTTGTTGTTTCCTCTCACATGATATTGAAGAGGACATCGTTGACTAAACACAATCGAATGGTGTTGATATCCCTTGCATCAAGATGTTCCCATTCATCATCCGACATAGCCACTAGCTTCTTTCTCTTTCCATCCAATGCTTTGTGAAATCCTTGTTGCACGAACAAATTTTTCCACCTCGAACCTTGCATTTGTCATTTTCGTCGTCCTCCACAGACTCCTTGGCTCTTCGACTCAACCCTCGCCTCTTTGAGAAACCCTCGACTGGATTCTTCTTGAACTCTCTGCATGTAGGCACAACCTTCCTCGGCTCTCTGTGTGCGGGCACAACCTTCGTCGGCACTATGCATGTGGGCATGACCTTCCTTGGCTCTCTATGCATAAGAATAACCTTCCTTGATGCTATGATACCAATTGTTGTAAACATAGCCTACAAACAATGAATTAACAGGGAGAAATATGAAACCATATCGAATAGTAGACAACAAAATAAATGGGGGGGGGGGGGG
>ML782902.1:577661-597478 GCA_009831015.1 Picea engelmannii | reverse complement strand
CACAACCACGTTCAAGGTAGAGGAACCGAGTTATAACCACCGAGATGTGTTGTCACCATCCAAAAAAAACATATATTGTTGGTATTTTCCTTGTGTTAGGACTCCTTCATAAGAGAAAGAAAATGTTAATGTATTTATGATGTTAGGTATATACAGATATAATAACTAGTTATGAGCTCATCCTTCATTTGGAGAAAGGTAGTTATGTTAGTCAATGATGTTGTTCCTGAGTCTGTACTTAAGGCTTAGATGTACAATGTCAAGGCATCCGAAAGTGGGTAAAAGATGGGGAAGAGAGAAACATCAACCTTCGGCAAAGGAAACTAGGGAATATTTCTACATTGGCGTTGTCTAGCTTCCAATTATTCCTGGATAGTTATATCTTGTTCAATGGCTGCCCATGAACATTCAAGTTCGACCCAATTAGTAGACATTTTAAGAATTGTGTCAAAAAGGTTTAAGGCAATGTGCATTTGGTTCGATAATCCGGGTTCAATATTGGGCTATGTTGGTATAGGGACAGTCATGGAGGAACAGTAAAAGTGTGAAAAAACTTCAGAGAGAGATTAAGTGTTGTCTCAATTTGGTCGTATAAAAGAGAATTTATGGTTTTAGGAATAAAATAGAGATGCAAATCAAAGGCTCTTTCCCATAACTGTATTATATTTTAATAAAAGGTGTGAGGTGGGAGAAAAACATTTAGCTGTCTATAGTGTAAGGCTCCTATCAAGGGAGAATCTCACGTATAAATAAAAGAGGAAAATTGTAAGGAAATAACCGATGTAGCAGAGAATATGTGTAAAATTCTGAAAATGTAGACTGGTCTTACACTCGTTGATAGATGGTACAGAGGAAAAACAGTAAACAATTACAGAAAACCCAAAATTCATTCGCTATAGTAGTGGTCATACTAAATTATAATGAAGCACATCAATTAGGAATATGAAATGAAACGAAATATGAGATACAAGGAAGCAAACTTGTAACACAGTCGTGACGGAATTGAGAATCTTCAGATTTGCTTGTATTAACTCTCAAACGTAAAAAAACTCTGTTACAATCGACACAAAAAGGTCCAGCCTTGTTTATTTCTTTCTGTGGTATATTTATACAATTTTACAAATAAGATAGAATCTCAATAGTCACAAAATTTAGGTCATGACAAGGAGGAGAGCAATCGCTCCATTTCTCCTTCTCTGTCTTCACTTGGTGCCATACGTTTGTCGTCGCGCGGGCTCGGTACAGGTGACACATCTTTCAACTAGTTGAGATATTAGCCACGACGGTTCGGCTTGACAGCTGGCTTCAAATAAGTAACATTCTCGTGATAACTGTTGCAGCATGTCTTCCATCTGTCCATCTATGATTTCGATGGTGCATAATCGTGTGTTGGGTTTAATCATGCATTTATCTACTTGGACTATGTCCACCATAGTCATCTGCGCGATATCGGTCGAATCGCTTTCTTCCTTTTCCTTCAGATCAAGTGAGATCTTTTCCACATTCATTTGCATCAATGTCTCGACACTGCCTCTGTTGTCAATTCCCAGCAGCTCATTGTCTATGGAATTAAAGACCTCCTCTAAGGAATTGGTTATCTTTTGGGCTTGTTGCTTGCCTTTGGCGATGTTATGCTCCCATTCCTTTAATATAATGTTTCCTCTAGTTTGCTTTGAAATAGTGAACCTGAGAGTACCTGCCAAAACCTTGTTGTTTGTGGCTATCACAGCCTCCTGGAAGGCGACCCGAGCCACTCCGACATCCCTCTCTCTGGCAGATAAGTTCTAGGAAACCTAATTGACCAACAGATAGTTGTCCCAGATCACTCCCACCTTGGTGAGCAAATTCTACTGTGCCTCAAAGACTCTACTCCGAATCTCGATCGCCTGGGATTTGAACATCCCGATGTCTATCATTCTGTTCTCGGCGATCTCCACCCTAGCCTGCAGTTGTTCGATCCAGTCCCTCTGTTGGCTAGCTTGCATCCGACCATCCCAGACCACCAGCTATGCTTTCTCGAGCTTAGTTTTGAGCATCTCTATCTCGTTCTTATCATCCAACCTGGCCTTCTCTATTCCTACACTCACCTGGTCTTTAGCAGTCTCTGTTATTGTGGCCAATCTGGCTTCAAGGGTCTTAATGAGGCGATTCTTTCTTTTAAGTTGGTTTTTCAAGAGCCCGATTAAAAATTGATTTGCCAAGGCATATGATCCTAGTGTCCCTGCTATTTCAATGGCGAATTGCTCATTCTTTTTGTCTTTTCCCTTAGTTATAACTTTATACTTCTTGGAAGTTGACTCTCCTTCCTGGTAGAATTCCCTTTTTACTACTGCCTTTCTCTTCTTATCAAAGAAAAACTCATTAGGAGGGACTTCTTCCACCCTCATGGGCCTCAATTCTTCATCAAATATCCATCCTGCGTCGATATTTCCCTACGTCGACTGCAAGGGGGTAACTGATGTGATGGGTTCCCTGATCTATTTCGCAGATTTTCCCGGAGTAGCGACCAGACTCTGTTTCTTTCGCGGGTCGTGAGTCTTTATTTATGCTTCCAGACTCTGCTTCTTCGGCAGGTCTGGAGTCTTTTTCTTTGCTTCCGGACTCTTCGTTTTTTCCCCCTCATCTTGGTGTTTTCCTTGGTCGAGAGTCGCATCCTTAGAACCTTCGGCATCCTTCTGTTTTCCTTCCAACGTACTCGGGCCCTCACCTCGCAACACTGTGGGAAGACAGCTACATCGATGTTCCTGGAACTTCAAAACATTGGCTCTTTCCTCTGCTGCCAAGGATTTTATCCGGGCTAGAATCTCCTCAAAGGACATTACTCCTCATAAAATGTCATCCGAGGGTGAATTCTCATGCTCAAATCTCTTGAGCCCGCAATTTGCCAAATGGTTGCTCACGACCCTCTACGGATCATGCTTCTTGTATTCGATGGAGACAAAATTTAGTTCTTCCAGGGCTGTGGCCTCGGCTTTGGCATTCCCGAAATCTAATAAAGAATAAGAATTCAAATGAACAGGAAAAGACATCCATACCTTCTTCGAGTACCCTTTAAGTTCTTTTCTTACACCCCCAATTACCATTTGTCGTGCAACCTCGCAACAAGATAGCTTGTCGGGAATGAACAATGGCAGCGCGTGTGGGGGAACGGAAGCCTCGAAGACTCTAAGGTATGAGAATTCTGCTTCCACATACTAGTCTTCTATGTTGCTCAGATTCATTACTATGCTGTTTGATATCCGGGGTGGCGGGTGACAAAAAATGACGACATGCAGGGGCACCATCACCCAGTTAAAAATTTCATACGCAAAATTTTCCGCTTTATTTTCCCATAATTTTCCATGATATACATGTATGGGTTTAGCTTCGGCCGGAGTCCAACTCCAGCTCATTAATAGAAATGGTTTTATAGAACAAATTGTGTCCATAATGTATGCGGACATGAAGAATGACGACGCCTTCCCATTCTCCTTCTGCTCCCGATACTCCATGACCCGATTGGTCAAGCTATTCAAAAGCATCTTTTCCCAGTTAAAGGAACTGCCTTTGGCAACCCAAAACATTAGAGGCACCCACACAAGGAAAAAATGTGATGTGTCCTCTTTCCCATATAGCCGACATGTCATCATGGCCACATATTTGTACTGCAGTTCTAAAGAAGCGATTGAATATATGCCGTGGCTATCAGCTCTAAACTTTGCGGTGTTCGAAACGTAATCCTTTATCAAATTGAACATGGTTTTATCATACTGTATGCATTCCTTCTCCTTGAACTCGTCCAAAAACTCAGCGCCATATATGTGGTCGGACGTCGCGGGTAGCTTATACATGGATTGAAGATGTTCTGGCCTGAAAGTCTCGACGGTGACTTTTTGCTCATTCATGATAGTCTTGGTCAGTATGTCCACATGATCGAACGCCCATCGGACCATGTCATAATATGGAAACAACCATGGCCTGGCTGCTACTCTGTGCATTCTGGATTGGACGAATATTTTGTACTTGGTGGTTATATCATCTCTTTCATTGTCGTCGGAGTCGTCGGAATAATCCACCAATTTTGATTGCAGAATATCTGAAACATATGACCAGTTAGGGACCGAGTTGATACTTCGGGGCGAAGTATCGGAGACATTGTGTGAGCCTTGTCCCGAAACCTCAACATTCGCCTTTGATGCTTTTCACGGAGCCATGGCTGAAGCTTGCATTTTATCTCTTCTGCGATAGAACTGCGTATACATACAGAAGACAGTTTACTCAGATATAATATGCTCTGAGTAACATGAAATCAATTTTTTATAATAAACCACAACTCTTATACATATTTGAAAACTCAGTACCTTTTAGAACAAGTCTGTCAAATCATATTTAGAAATAAATTTTGCCATAAAAATCTGATCTTATATTCATAGATTTACACTATTTCCTCATTAATGTCATAAATTTTGGCGGTTTCAAAATCTCAGTTGGCGTATGGAGGAAAAAGGCTACCTTGTGAATCGTGCAGACATCAAAGCGTGGGATATTCATTGATTCAGCTTAATTAACCCATTTTTACCGATGTTAACAATGTTTCGGTACTCGTTATATCGGGGATTCTGTTTTAACACTTTGAATTTCTAACATCCGAGACTGTGAAGATCAATTTGATTAATAAAAAGGTAATCGTGATTTGGGGCTTGGTTAATTTTATAATTATTATATTCGTCATATCGCGACTTGGAGCTTCGAAGATAAGTTCCTAGGAGAATTATATGCCGAGTTGCAAAACCACGAGATCGTGGCAACATGACTTAATTAAAAAGGGAGATAATCTTGGATTAAACGATCAATTAATTACGTTATAACCGCATCGTGATTTCGCAAGTCAGGGTTTAGACGGTGAAATTTTTGAAAAGGACAACGCCGAGTGGAGAAATGTCGAGAGAATCTCTTACCATGGTTTATCTTTTACCCTTAACCTTGACATGAGTTACTCAAATAAGGACCTCGTGTTCTTGGCTATCGGGGCTATGACAATAAATTTTTGGGTTTGGCGAACGCCGAGGCGCGAAACCCCGACGACGTTCAATCATGAGTTAGGGAAAACTTTACCCTCGTTACTGTCTTGAGTGAAAATTTAAAATGATTTCGTCGTTTCGTGACTCGGGATGTGTGAATTACATGAGTTATAGTATCTAACCTGCGAGATCCCGAAGTAGAACAAAAAGAGGAAACATTTTTACGAAAGGTATGACTTGTTTCGAGAGTAGAATAATCATTGCTCCTCACGTGATAAAGCTTCAGAGATCTCGATATCTCAGAGGGAAAAATGAAAACCATTTTTTAGATTTAAAGCATTAAAAATGAAATTTGTGATGAGCTAGAAAAACAGAGGGGGCTCCAACATATAGGCTCCAACTAGGGATCCCACCTTCCTGTGAGGCGGGAAGAACAGTAGACCACGTGCCAATATTGGGTACATGGAGTCAAAATCTCAATCAGGCGAAAAGGTTCACGAGAAGAGGGTATCGAAGGGGGAAAAAGACTTTGTTCTTTACCTTGGAAAGCTTTTACAAAATCAGATATTCTTTTTAAACATAGTTTTAGTCCCTTTCACAATTTTTCCTTTCCCGCTACTAAATTTAGGTGTGTTTTAAGACAATCGAAACAGTCCTAGGAGACCCAACAGATCTTGCGGCTATTGGCTTGCACCAAAAGAATAAGAATATATGTTTTTGATTGGGGAGTCCCATTTGAATTTGGGATGTGGATCAGGTTTTAAAAAACATTGGTTACCAGAGTAGAGTGATATTCATGTATAACAGCCTTACAGATATCTCATACATTGCTTCACTGGCAGCGAGCCTGTTCAGTACCCCGGTGAAGTTATCCAACCCCTTTTACTAAATTTCCTTTCACCACTTCGGAATATATTCATGCTTTTAAATGTTGAGACGAGGGCAATCATTTCTGAATTTCCTTTCATTGTCTCTTGGACTAGGTGGGGGCAATCATTTCTGAATTTCCTTTCACCACCTGTCTTATAATTTTCTTTTTAGAGCGTGAAGATAGGGGCAATCAGTGTGTATCAAGGCTGATATCTGTGTAATATTTTGCATTATAGGTCTGTCAACTTACTTTGATTACTCGGTACCAACCTTCCCTTGACCTTCACAACATCTTCGTTCTTAGGGAAAAAAAGGAAAATAACTTTTTAAGGGCATTCCACTTGAGCAAGCTCCAATCCTCCGATGCCGTTGAAAAACCTAGGAAGGTTAGGATCACTCTAAATGTTCCTTCACTTAGCAGGGGATCGAGTAGTTGTGAAGACCTGCTTTCTTTCCACAATATTCTTTGAAGCTCACGAGGTTGGAACGAAAAACTTTTATCCCTTCGTATACGAGATGGGAAGATGGTGACTTTCTAAAAGGTAAGCCTGAAAATAGACAGGATGCTAGGTAGTGATTTACTGACTGGAAATATAGAGGTCAAACAAATCAAAACTGATTTTTGTAGATTTTTCGAGGATAATTTGGCTTTGACTGACCCTTTTTAGATTGGGTGAATTTGCTTAACTTGTCTTACATTTTTTAAAGATTATCAAACCAAGAAACAACTATGTTATCTATCAGTTCAGCTGATATTGCAGTTTGAATGGCGTTACCTCGGATTTCTTTAACAGTCTTTAATAACATGTCCTTTGAGAAATCTCGTTTTTACCTTTTCCTTTCACTTTCTTTGTGCAATATGAAACTACTTTAGGTATCACCTGTTTATGCCGGTTTATTTCTGACACTGACTTTCAGATTACTTATCCTGCTTGTTTTGCATGTAGCTGGAATCCTGTAAAAAGAAAAATACGAATCTTATTCGAAATGTGTCGAAAGTTCATGAACGAAAAAAGAAAATCAAAAGAAATGTTTAAATGAAAATACATATATATATATATATATACACAATTTTTTTTTTATTTTTTTTTAGAATCTGGTGACTATTATGTCATGTAATGCTTTAGATACCGCCCATTGACAGGGGCGTTGAGGACTTCTCCATCTATATTTTCTAGTAGGAAAGAATTTTTTCCTTCCAGAGCTGAGACCCTGAATGGTCCATACCAGAGGTGGTCAAATTTACTATGCTTCGCTGCTTCCTCCTTTCTTGCATCCCATCTTAGCACTAAATCACCTAGAAGGAATTCTCTGTCCTTTGCTTTGTGGTCGAATAATGCTTTCATGTCATCTTGGTACTTCTGCATCTTTTCATCAACTTTGAATCTATGTTGTTGAACCTCAATCAGCTGATTTATTCTCCTGGTTACATGATTGGGTTCTTCATTTTGATCCTGCCATAACTTCATCACTGGTAGTGCTAGGTTTATAGGTAGAACAACATCTGTCCCATAGACCATTTGAAAAAGAGAAATGTCGATAGACCTTTTAGTGCTGATGCAGTTTTCCCATAATGCATATTTTAAGTGCACATGCCATGACCCTTTATTTTCATCCAATACTTTCTTGATTATATTTACCAGGCTCTTGTTAGATGACTCGGCCAATCCGTTCCCCTGGGGGTAATATGTTGTGGAATGGCCAAGAATGATGTTATACTTTTGACAGAAGCTGATCATAGCCATAGATTTAAAGGCCTGGGCATTGTCAGTAACTATCTTTCGGGGACAACCGAATCTTGACAAAATATTGTCTTCCAAGAAATCGATTACCACCATGTTTGTTGCCCTCTTGGTTGGAATGGCTTCCACCCACTTAGTAAAATAATCTGTATTTGTTAAGATCCACTTATGTTGAGCACTGGAATGGGGATTAATTTCGCCTATGAAGTCTAGACCCCATTGTTGAAATGGAGATTCATCTTTGACTGGAACTAGAGGCAGCGCCGAGAGCTTTTGTTTACCTGCGAATAGTTGACAAGGGTTGCAGGCATTCACTTTGGCATTGACGTCTGAAAAGAGTTTCAGCCAGTAGTACCCAACCCTCAAGATATTGTAAGTTGTAGCTCTCCATGCGTGATGCCCCCCCACAGACTCCCTCATGAAATTCATCTATAACCCGTTGGGTTTCTGATTCAACTAAACATATTAACAGGAAACCGAGCGGATCCTTCCAATATAGCTGACTTTCGACGATACAATATTTAACTACATGGAGTTTTAAAGTTCTGGCTTTGGATGGTGATAGTTCATTTGGGAATTTTAGAGTTAGCAGGTATGACACTATGTCTTTGTACCAGCCCGATGATAAGAACTTCTCTTCGATCTTGTTTGGACTTATTTCTTCATTCAGCTCGTTTAGGTCTGTGTCTTCGTCGCTTTCCTGCAGGCAATTGATATCAAGGGCTCTGAAATTTGACTCCGCTAAGAGTTTGGCCAGGCCTTGCCCTTTTATCAATTTGGTCGGTTTAACTTCCAGGTAGAACTCTTGGATTTTAGCGAGCCATCGCCCTCTTTTTCCGTCACTGTCCAGCTGTACCAATATATCTTTCACAGAACTGGTAGGCACGTATGCGATTATATTTGAATGTAGTACATAAGTTCTGAATGCCTTTAGTGCTTTTACCATTGCGTACTCCTGTTTTTCTATTATGTCATACTTCAGTTCTGCGTCTCTAAGGCTCTTGCTAAAAAACGCGATCGGTTGTTCGAATCCTTCTTCATTCTTTTGTAGGAGCATCGCGGCTATAGTATGTTCAGAGGCAAATGAGAAAATAAGAAAATCTTTCAGATAGTCTGGGCTTGCTAACACATGTGCCTTGCTTATGAATTTTTTAATATGCGCGAACGATGCTCTGGCCTCAGTTGTCCAATTTGCTCTGTTGTCTTTCTTCAACATCCTTGTGATCAATTTGACAATATCAACGAAATTGGGAATAAACCTTCGTAAAAAATTTATTCTTCCCAAGAAAGATTGAATCTCTTTTACATTGTTGGGAATACTTATAGTATCTATTGCTTCAATCCTCTTAGGATCAATCCTGATTCCATCCCTAGATATGATATGGCCCAAAAGCTTACCTTCCCGCATAGCGAAATGTGATTTCTTTGGGTTCAAAGATAGAGAAAACCTGCGGCATTTTTCGAAAGTCTGTTTAAGATGGATCAAGTGTTCTTCATCGGTTTTATAGAAAACCGTCAAATCGTCGAGGTAAATGACTAAGAACTTGTCCCTTTCTCCTATGAAAGCGATGTCCATAGTGCGTTGGAATGTAGCTCCTGCATTCATCAAACCAAAAGGCATTTTGTCATACATAAATGTACCCCATGGTGTGGTGAAAGCAGTTTTTTCCCTGTCTTGTTCATTCAAGGTGATTTGATTATAACCAGAGAAACCATCTATCACAGACATTCGGTTTTCTCCAACTACTTTTTGTAGCACATGGTCCATTTTGAGCAGCAGATAATTGTCCTTGAGAGACGACTTATTTAAGTTTCGGAAATCCACACACAGTCTGATTTCTCCATTCTTTTTCCTGACCGGGACTAGGTTTTCTACCCAGTCCGAGTATCTCAGAGGTACAATTATTTTCGCATCTAAAAGTTTCTTAACTTCCTTTTCGATCACTGGTAACAAAATGGGGTTAATTTGCCTAAGCTTTTGCCTAAACGGTTTGACCCCAGGCTTCAAAGGTATCTTGTGATCAATTATGGAAGTGTCATATGTTCTTAACTCATCATAAGACCTGGAAAAAACATCCTTATACTGTCTGAGTAGGTTTTTATACTTATCCTTTACTTCAGGAGGGAGGAACTTGGATATTTTTACCACCCTGGATTCTTTTTCAATTCCTATATCAGAGTCCTCCACTTCTTCTGGTTGGGGTTGTAAAGTGGATTTTACTGATACGCCATTCTGATCAAAAAGTCTTTCTAAAGGAATCAATCCTTTCGGAATCTGGTTGCTTTTTAGGACCAGCATACGATGATCCGCATTTTTTTCTCGGAAGGTTTTAGGATCTTCCCCTTCTTGCATGATCCACATCGGGTCATTTTGATTTTCTTGGTCTGCATGAGTTTCGGAGAACTCACCCACTGCTGCAAGAAATTTCTTAATTTGTTCATCATCTTCAAAGACCTGCCAGTGTCGGATATTGTCTGGTATAGAAGGTTTGTATCTGATTTCAATGTGATACTTCAATTTGAAAGTCGTGGGAGGAGAGAAGGTTGAAGATTTTTTTGCTAATGCATCAACATGTAAATTCTCTGCGCAAGGGATAAAGTGGACATTTACTGATGAGAAAAAGTTTTCCATGAGATCCCAAGAACAATTTATGTATGTTCTTAATCTGGGATTCTTGGCTAGGTACTGTCGGTTTATTTGTTTGACTATTAACTCTACATCACCGTATACCTCTAAGTTATTTATATTTAGCTTCTTGGCAGCCTCTAATCCTAAAATCAACGCTTCATATCCGCATACGTTTTTAGTGTAATCTATGTCCCACTGCAGTCGGTAGGAGAAAGGAACAATGAATTTACCTTCGGGAGCCACTAGAAGCACTCCTGCACCCGCCCCTTCAGAAGATAAAGCACCGTCAAAATACATTTTCCAAACCCCGGTATTACACAGATCCTCTATCATGTGACTTGACTCTTCTCGCTCTATATTGATTTCCTCTGGACAACCATCCAAACCATCATCCAAAGACAAGATGCAATTTCCCAGATCTTGGTCCGCGATGTAAATAGGGAAATTGTTTGGGTTTTGAGGGTCACTCACTGTATATGATAATCTCGTTTTTTGTACAACTGAGTGAACTGCCCACCGAACATAGGAATTGTGGCAAACGTCATGTCCAATTGAAGAGAACCCCCCAACTTGGCTCCCCATGACCTAGATAACAGCATGCCATACTTAGGGGGAATATCTGCGATAACCACATCCATCAGGATACTCTTAACCGGGACCTGCGCCAGGGTAACTACCAGATCTTTTATCATCTCCATACACTTAACCCTTCTCGAGTCAAAAGAGTACAGATTTCCATAAGGTCTTGTGATCTGGAGACCCAACTTGTCCATTATAATCTTAGGCATAACGTTATGGGAGGCTCCGGAGTCTAACATACAATTATGCAGCAACTGATCATACACATTCAGAGTGATATAAAAGGGAGCAATGGTGTCTTTGGCCCCTTCGAAATGGGGACCAAAGGTGATGTTAGGTTTGTCATCTTCCAAGTTTAAAACATCAGACTGGCTTTCTAGCTTAGAGACACCCATCTCTTTGGTAATTTGCTTCCGATAAACGGGGTTTTTCGCTAATTCTACCAAAGGGATTGGTATCTTAATTTTATTTATCTCATTTTCAAAACTGAAAGCTTCGCTCACCTTGTCTGTTCCTTTGGTTGAGACTTATGAATCCTTCCTTTCCGACCTATTTGTCTGGACTTCTTTATCACTCATGGTCCTGGTTGAAGACGTAACTTTATTTACTGGTTCGGTTCCTTGTGCTTGGGTTTCAACTTTTTCCACTTCGGACTCTTGTGTGCTTACTACTTTATTTTTATTATTGGGTAATAAGGTCTCTTCCGAAGGAGGCTCATAAGCTTGACCTCTTTGGAGGATTTTCTTGGGTTGAGTAGTTGAGGTGGGCATAGTCTTAGATCTTAAGTTGTACTTTGGTTGAAACTCAACGATTATCATCTCAGTTTCTAGTTGAGATTCACAGAGATCAGTGTGATCACCTTCTTCACCCTCATTCGACGGTTGTGGCGTGTTTAGAGATTTTTCATAGTCTTCTTGAGTCAGATATGGTTGAGTGTAGTCATCACCGAAGTTCGTGACATCATTATCCGAATCTTCGAAGTCTTAAAAATCGTTTGCTCCTATAAAATTTTCATTCTTTAAGAGATCTTGTACTTTTTGATCTTCATTTTTTATTTGTCTTTGTTGGTTCAGGGGGTTGGGGTTCCTTTTGAAATCCATTTTGGGGAAAGAGTCAGCTTTGGCTTGTTCGAGCTCCATTCTGGATATTTTATTTGACATTTCTTTGACCACTATGGCCATATCGTCCACCCTATCCTCTGCGGATCTATTAGACCCTGAAGGACCTGCTTGTTCTCTAAAGTGTTTGATCTCTCGGTTTCTGGTTTCTAATTTAGCTTTAAGCTTACCCGAAGCCATCATATTAGAATCTGTTTCTACCGCATCATCCTGCATTCGGTTTAGGGTGGTTCCCCTTCTTTCTCACAGAAGGAGTGCAAAATCCGGCTCAAAAGCTCCAGCGAAAGTCACTTTGGCCACGGGTTGGGACGGTTTAACCTCGGCTGGGATTTTATTGTACAGTTTGTTGAATATTTGAATAAATTCCATGATTGTTTCTGAGTTCTTTTTCTTTAAAGACCCAAATTCGGTTAAATAATATAGATGGTCTTTTCTCTCACCCCATTGTATGAGGAAAGCATCTTCCAAAGCGTCATAAGACAAGATAGATGCTGCAGGTAAGCTCAGAAACCAAGTTCGGACCTGGCCTTCAAAGGTTTGGACAAGAAGTCTCGAGTATACGTCCTCATGTTCGATACCCAGGATATTGGCGAATTGATCGAAGAAATTAATATGTTCGGTCGCGGTCAGATCCCCTTCCATGGTGAACTTCAGTAAATTTTTTATGTAATTCTCGGGAAGGTCGTGTAGAGGGACGAGCAATACTAAGGGAGCATATCTGGCTGCAACTTTCGCGAAAACTCTGGGAGGGGGAGCAGGCCCTTGGCCTCCAGCTCCTCCTAGAGGGCCTCCTCCCCCTCCTCCTCCGATAAACCCTCCACCTCCTCCTACAAACCCTCCACCTCCTCCTTCGACAGCTACCATCGTTATTTGTGGAAAGTTATAAAGGGGGTTTTGGAAAATTAAAAGTGACTCTTTGTTTTCTTCGGAAAGAGGAAAATCTGAAGAGGAAAGATAAGGAAAGCGGGGACTCGGTTCCTCGGATTTGCAAGAGCTGAAATCAAGAGAACCAACGAGTGTGGAAACCGAGTGTGTAACACACTCTTCAAACTTTGGTGAAGTCGGGAAATTCAACTGAAGGAAAGATGGTATGTCAAAAACCGATGAACTTTCAAGAGGGCCCTTTCCTTTGTGTACTAAGGGGATGGTCGGACAAATCTCACTCCTAACCTCGGAGCAGCTTGGCATTGAATATTTAGCATCAAAGAGAGGACTGAGCGAAGTTGAGGGTTCGGAAGGACTCTTAGTCTTCAGTGATGGGGTTTTAAGTTTGTAAACTGCAGCGGTTGGCTTAAGAGAACCTCTCGCCTTTAGAATTTTTTCAGGATCGGTAACAGGCGTAATCTACTTACCATCCGGGTTTTGTCTGGTATTCCTTCGACCGGATGCCAGTTTATTACTTGTGGAGTCACCAAGTGAAATATTAAAAAGCCTTAAAAGGTGTGTACTCTTTGTTCACTATCAAAGGGTAACACTTTCAACGAAAAACAAATGTCGTTTTCACAGGGAAAAAGATTTCGTAACTTCGGTCCCCAGCAACGACGCCAGAAATATGTTGTTCCTGAGTCTGTTCTTAAGGCTTAGAAGTATAGTGTCAAGGAATCCAAAAGTGGGTAAAAGATGGGGAAGAGAGAAACATCAACCTTCGGCAAAGGAAATTAGGGAAGATTTCTATGTTGGCGTTGTCTAGCTTCCAACTGTTCCTGGATAGTTATATCTTGTTCAATGGATTTCCATGAACGTTCAAGTTCGACCCGGTTAGTAGCCGTTTTAAGAATTATGTCGAAAAGGTTTGAGGCAATGTGCGTTTGGTTCGATAATCCGAGTTCAATATTGGGTTGTGTTGGTACAGGGACAGTCATGGAGGAACAGTAAAAGTGTGAAAAAACTTCAGAGAGAGATTAAGTGTTGTCTCAATTTTGTCGTATAAAAGAGAATTTACGGTTTTAGGAATAAAATAGAGATGCAAATCAAAGGTTCTTTCCCGTAACTGTATTATATTTTAATAAAAGGTGTGAGGTGGGAGAAAAACATTTAGTTGTCTATAGTGTAAGGCTCCTATCAAGGGAGAATATCACGTATAAACAGAAAAGGAAAATTGGAAGGAAATAACCGATGTAGCAGAGAATATGTGTAGAATTCTGAAAATGTAGACTGGTCTTACACCCGCTGATAGTTGGTACAGAGGAAAAACAGTGAACAATTACAGAAAACCCAAAATTCATTCGCTATAGTAGTGGTCGTACTAAATTATAACGAAGCACATCAATTAGGAATATGAAATGAAATGAAATATGAGATACAAGGAAACAAACTTGTAACACAGTCGTGACGGAATTGAGAATCTTCATATTTGCTTGTATTAACTCTCAAACGTAAAAAAATCTGTTACAATCGACACAAAAAGGTCCAGCCTTGTTTATTTCTTTCTGTGGTATATTTATACAATTTTACAAATAAGATAGAATCTCAATAGTCACAAAATTTCGGTCATGACAGGGAGGAGAGAAATCGCTCCATTTCTCCTTCTCTGTCTTCACTTGGTGCCAGATGTTTGTCGTCGCGCGGGCTCGGTACAGGCGACATATCTTTCAACCAGTTGAGATATTAGCCATGACGATTCGGTTTGACAGCTAGCTTCAAAGAAGTAACATTCTCGTGATAACTGCTACAACCTGTCTTCCATCTGTCCATCTATGATGTCGATGGCGCATAATCACGCGCTGGGTTTAATCATGCATTTATCTACTTGGACTATATCCACCATAGTCATTTGCGGCCAAATCTCTTTCTTCCTTTTCCTTTAGATCAAGCAAGATCTTTTCCACATTCATTTGCATCAACGTCTCGACACTGCCTCCGCTGTCAATGCCTAGCAGTTCGTCATCTATAGAATTAAAGGCCTCCTCTAAGGAATTGGTTATCTTTTGGGTTTGTTGCTTGCCTTCGACGATGTTATGCTCCCATTCCTTTAATAGAATGTTTCCTCTGGTTTTCTCTGAAATGGTGAACCTGGGAGTACCTGCCGAAACCCTGTTGTTCATGGCTATCACAGCCTCCTGTAAGGAGACCCAAGTCGCTCTGGCATTCCTCTCTCTGGCAGATAAGTTCTCGAAAACCTGATTGACCAACAGAAAGTTGTCCCAGATCGCTTCCACCTTGGCAAGCAAATTTCGCTGTGCCGCAGAGACTCTGTTCCAAATCTCGATCGCCTGGGATTTGAACATCCCGATGTCTATCATTCCGTTCTCGACGATATCCACCCTAGCCTGCAGTTGTTTGATCAAATCCCTCTGCTGGCTAGCTTGCATCCGACCATCCCAGACCACCAGTTGTGCTTGCTCGAGCTTAGTTTTGAGCATCTCTATCTCGTTCTTATCAGCCAACCTGGCCTGCTCTATTCCTACACTTGCCTGGTCTTTAGCAGTCTCTGTTGTTGTGGCCAATCTGGATTCAAGGGTCTTAATGAGGTGATTCTTTCTTTTAAGTTGGTTTTTCAAGAGCCCGACTGAAAATTGATTTGCCAAGGCATATGCTCCTAGTGTCCCTGCTATTTCAGTGGTGAATTGCTCATTCTTTTTGTCTTTTCCCTCAGTTATAACTTTATACTTCTTGGCAGTTGACTCTCCTTCCTGGTAGAATTCCCTTTTTACTACTGTATTTCTCTTCTTATCGAAGAAAAACTCATTAGGAGGGAGTTCTTCCACCCTTATGGGCCTCAATTCTTCATCGAATATCCATCCCACGTTGATATTTCCCTGCGTCGACTGCAAGGGGGTAACTGATGTGATGGGTTCCCCGATCTGTTTCGCAGATTTTCCCGGAGTAGCTACCGGACTCATGTTTCTTTGGCGGGTCAGGAGTCTTTATTTCTGCTTCCAGACTCTGCTTCTTCGGCGGGTCTGGAGTCTTTTTCTTTTCTTTCGGACTCTTCGTTTTCTCCCCCTCATCTTGGTGTTTTCCTTGGTCGGGAGTCGCATCCTTAGAACCTTTGACATCCTTCTATTTCGCCTCCGACGTACTCAGGCCCTCACCTCGCAACACTGCGGGAAGACAGCTACGTCGATGTTCTTGGAACTTCAGAACATCAGCTCTTTCCTCTGGTACCAAGGATTGTATCCGGGCTAGAATCTCCTCATAGGACCTTGCTCCTCGGAAAATGTCATCCGAGGGTGAATTCTCATGCTCAAATATCTTGAGCCCGCAATTTTCCAAATGGTTGCTCACGACCCTCTGTGGATCGTGCTTCTTGTATTCGATGGAGACCAAATTTAGGTCTTCCAGAGCTGCGGCCTCGGCTTTGGCATGCTCAAAATCTAATAAAGAATAATAATTCAAATGAACAGGAAAAGACGGCCATACCTTCTTCGAGTACCCTTTAATTTCTTTGCTTACACTGCCAATTATCGTTTGTCGTGCAACCTCGCGACAAGCTAGCTTGTCGGGAATGAACAATGGCAGCGCGTTGGGGGAACGGAAGCCCCGAAGACTCTAAGGTATGAGAATTCTGCTTCCACATACCATTCTGCTATGCTGCTCAGATTCATTACTATGCTGTCAGATATCCAGGGTGGCGGGTGACCAAAAATGAAGACATGCAGGGGCACCATCACCCAGTTAAAAATTTCATACGCAAAATTTTCCGCTTTATTTTCCCATAATTTTGCATGATATACATGTATGGGTTCGGCTTCGACCGGATTCCAACTCCAGCTCATTAATGGAAATGGTGTCATAGAACAAATTGCGTCCATAATGTATGTGGACATGAAGAATGACGACGCCTTCCCATTCTCCTTCTGCTCCCGATACTCCATGACCCGATTGGTTAAGCTATCTGAAAGCATCTTTTCCTAGTTAAAGGAACTACCTTCGGCGACCCGAAACATTAGAGGCACCCACGCAAGGAAAAAATGTGATGTGTCCTCTTTCCCATATAACCAACATGTCATCATGGCCACATATTTGTATTGCGGTTCTAAAGAAGCGATTGAATATATGTCGTGGCTATCAGCTCTGAACTTCATGGTGTTCGAAACCCAATTCTTTATCAAACTGGACATGGTTTTATCATCCTGTACGCATTCTTTCTCCTTGAACTAGTCCAAAAACTCAGCGCCATATATGTGGTCGGACGTCGCGGGCAGCTTATACATGGATTGCAAATGTTCCGGCCTGAAAGTCTCGATGGTGACTTCCTGCTCGTTCATGATAGTTCTGGTCGGTATGTCCACATGATCGAACGCCCATCGGACCATGTCATAATATGGAAGCAATCGTGGCCTGGTTGCTACTCTGTGCATTCCGGATTGGACGACTATTTTGTACTTGGTGGTTATATCATCTCTTTAGTTTTCATCGAAGTCATCGGAATAATCCACCAATTCTGATTGCAGAATATCTAAAACATATGACCAATTAGGGACCGAGTTGATACTTCGGGGCAAAGTATCGAAGACATTGTCTGAACCTTGTCCCGAAACCTCGACATTCGCCTTTGATGCTTTTCGCGGAGCCATGGCTAAAGCTTGCGTTTTAGCTCTTCTGCGATAGAACTGCGTATACATACAAAAGTCAGTTTACTCAGATATAATATGCTCTGCGTAACATGAAATGCATTTGTTATAATAAACCACAACTCTTATATATATTTGAAAACTCAGTACCTTTTAGAACAAGTCTGTCAAATCATATTTAGAAATAAATTTTGCCATAAAAATCCGATCTTATATTCATAGATTTACCCTATTTCCTCATTAATGTCATAAATTTTGGTGGTTTCAAAATCTCAGTTGGCGTATGGAGAAAAAAGGCTACCTTGTGAATCGTGCAGACATCAAAGCGTGGGATATTCATTGATTCAGCTTAATTAACCCGGTTTTACCGCTGTTAACAATGTTTCGGTACTCGTTATATCGGGGATTCTATTTTAACACTTTGAATTTCTAACATCCGAGACTGCGAAGATCGATTTGATTAATAAAAAGGTAATCGTGATTTGGGGCTTGATTAATTTTATAATTATTATATTTGTCATATCGCGACTTAGAGCTTCGAAGATAAGTTCCTAGGAGAATTATATGTCGAGTTGTGAAACCGCGAGATCGTGGCAACATGACTTAATTAAAAAGGAAGATAATCTTGGATTAAACGATCAATTAATTACGTTATAACCGCATCGTGATTTCGTGAGTCGGGGTTTAGATGGTGAAATTTTCGAAAAGGACAACACCGAGTGGCGAAATGCTGAGAGAATCTCTTACCATGGTTTAGCTTTTACCCTTAACTTTGACATGAGTTACTCAAATAAGGACCTCGTGTTCTTAGCTATCGGAGCTATGACAATAAATTTTTGAGTTTGGCGAACGCCGAGGCGTGAAACCCCGACGACGGTCAATCATGAGTTAGGGAAAACTTTACCCTCGTTACTGGCTTGAATGAAAAGTTAAAATGATTTCGTCGTTTCGTGACTTGGGATGTGTGAATTACATAAGTTATAGTATCTGACCTGCGAGATCCCGAAGTAGAAAAAAAAGAGGAAACATTTTTACGAAAGGTATGACTTGTTTCAAGAGTAGAATAATCATCGCTCCTCGTGTGATAAAGCTTTAGAGATCTCGATATCTCAGAGGGAAAAATGAAAACCATTTTTTAGATTTAAAGCATTAAAAATGAAATTTGTGACGGGTTAGAAAAACAGAGGTGGCTCCAACAAATGATATGAAAACTCTTGTATAAAAGATGGAAAGATGCAACTTAGTATGTTCGTTATCAATTTTCTCAAATGAGGTCTGAATTTGTTCTCTTTCTCAATGTCTTGGGTACCTTTTTATTTCAGCCATGTCTTGTTTATTTTTTCTGTTCAAGTTCTTATCTTACTATGCTATGGAATAGATATGCTAGATGGTTGGGTAAAACTACATGTGTGAATCGATTATGCTCACTGATAATGTGCAATTCAATTGAAGTCCACTGTGAGAATGAGACCCTAATAAATGGCTCAACACTTTGTTAACCTTCGTAGGGAACCAAGGCCCTGTTGGGAAGCCTGGCCAATAATTCAAATTGAGACCAAAATACAAATGAGAAATAAAGTTAACAGACCAAAAAATAGATTTTCCCAACAATATAATTAGTATCGAGTGGGTTGTGATAAGGACTTGATATAGGTCGGGTGCAAGGTGTTTTTATTCTTGAAATTTTAATTCAATTTTCATATTTTGAATAATTGCATGAATGTTCAAAGACTAGCAAGAAATTTTTCTTAATTAAATAAAGACAAATCAAGGATTTTGTGGTTGCTTAAATATTACAAATTGTACTCATAATGGTGGGAAGTAAAATTTTTTTGAAGAGGCTAAGGTAAACGTTGCCCAAATATAAAAATGTTGGTTTAAGCACTAGATATAATTGATGCTAGTAGATAGACTACCAATTAGCATTAGCACATATGCAAAGCTTTTTATTGCTTGGGTATAGACTATTACATCTGATTTAAGTCACTTGACACGTCCAAAAGGGGTCAAGTGTCTGTATCTGCGGTGTCCACGTGAAGACACGCTATGGTACGTGTCGGACACGTGATCAAGTAGTGTGATGAATGTAGGACACATCACTAAACCGTGTCGGACACCTTCCTGAGGACGTGTCACGATTTTGAGACACGTGTCCTATGTAAAGCATCCTATGGGAGATAAAAAAGGGTTTTGTTTTGTGATTTTAGTTGTTCATTTGACTTTTGAAGAGCCCGTTATAGGTTTGTGGAGAAAGATTGACACCATTTACATCGATTAGAAGACAGATTTCACCATGGCCCATGGGATACTGCAGCGATCGCCTGGTTGTATTTCACCATGGCCCGTGGGATAGTATAGCCATC
>ML782902.1:560029-570910 GCA_009831015.1 Picea engelmannii | reverse complement strand
AAGTTAAAAGTTATATTTTTAAGTTGACTTAAGAAAGGAAAAGGATAAAGGAGTAAAAGATAACTCAACAGAAAAATAGAAGATTAACCCTAGGAGTTAACCTAACTCAACAGAGAATTAGAAGGAAAAGTATAAGTAAGAGGATGGGGCGCACCTATTACTCATTCTGGTTTTGGATTAACATTTGTTATTGCTCTTGAGCATTTAGTTTGGGGGTTTTGCTGTACAAACCCTTGTGAGCAACTCAGTGGTGAAATATCCACTCACCTTGTTCTGCAGCTTGGTCTCGGGGATGAAAGACTCCTCCACACCATTCTAGTCTCAACCCATCTCCATCTAGCGCTTCAGAAGGTAGCAGGCCATATTGTTCTTGTGTTTCCAACAAGGGCACACCATCATCTAGAGGGAGGTTCGATCCAGCTTATCCTGAGGGCATGGGGCCATTCCGACAGTTGGGTTTTGTTTGCAGGGGCAGGACCATCAGTTTGAGGGCTTTTCTGGAGGATTATCATCATTCTACATTTGTCTGCAGATTGGGACGTCTTGGAGCCATAGGGGACATCCTGTGATTCAGTAAAACTCAGATCTAGGGAGACCTATTTGAGATCTGAGCCCGAAACTTCTCCCACGGGATTCTCATAGCCCGATCTATATTCTTGGAGAGTTTCAGAGCATTTGGAGGCCTCCTTCATCAGGGCTGAACCAGCTAGGGTTTCAGTTATCCAGTGGGGCACACCATTCAGTGGAGAATTCAGATCTACGGGGTTTGAGAGTGGATTTGAGAATTTGGACATCTGGGTTGTCCTTACAATTGCCCGATCTATCATTTGGCATATTTCTCGGGATGATTGGACACTTTTGGTAGCAGGGCAGAATTATTGAGGGCTTCAGCATTCTAGTAGGACGTGGCACTTTCCAGCTTGGAGGTTGAGCATTAGTACGGCTCAGATCTGCTTGATTCAGTCTTCATTGTATATCCAGCCTTTGGAAGCTTATTTTGTATTGTCGGGAGCATTTTGTAGCAGCTCATATCTATTGTTTGTACGGCCATCTGAGGTTTATGCCAAATCGACCATCTATTGTATTGATCTTACATTGCTCATAATAAAAAGGTCAGATCTTTGCTTGTGCTTCTACATCTTGAATATATTGTGATTTCCATGTGTTGATGAATCTTGTATACACTTAATAACTCAATAAATTAGTAATAGTTAGTGATTCCAAGAAAGAATTTGGCTTGGGATCATTACATACAAGACACCAAACTTGTGACAATTCAGAAAAGGAATGCCTGCTTTTAATATTCAAACCCATGGTGACTCTATTTATTGCAGTTGGATCAATCTTTATCTTCATCTACACCAGTTACAATGATTTCTGCTATCTGTAAGTAGAGGTCTAACATACAGCCTCATGTGTCATTGGAAACCCTACTGGATCAAACACAACAGTTAAGGGAGCATGGTCAGACAAAAGATAATTCTCAGGCCACATGCCTCTCTCCACTTCCGGGGGAAATAAAAAAGCTTTTTTAACATGAAAACCAATTGTGGCTCCTTGCAACTTCTGAAGGTCCTGCAACTTTGTACCGAGTCCAAACAACATTAGTGGAGCACTGGATTCTGCAGCAAACATATCATTAAGTTCAATTGTCGATGAAATGCAGTTAGGTTTCTCAGATAGCACTTTCTGATCATTATTTTCTGTACAATGTGATGCCAACCAATTCCCTGTTCCAGCACTTTGTCCGAGTGGGAGCAACATCCTCTGCAGAAAAATAGAAACAAACCAAAATAGTTCACGAGAAAAGTCACCTCCAGAGTTTAATTATCGAAACATGTCAAGTGATGAGTGCTGTCCATAAACAGCGAAAAGACTAATAACCGAGGCCTACACTTGCCTGAAACTCCTCATAGTCAATAATTCCATTCTTATCAGTGTCAGCCACACCAAACAAGTCTTCTATCTCTTTAATATTAAGGCCGTCAAAACACAGCTCCTTGTGGTACGATCTCGTTAACTACAATATTTCAAGATCCATGGGATTAGAAAACACTTAATAAATATTTAATAGACTGATATGAAATAGAAAGAAGAAAAGGTAGCAGACAAAAGCAATACAATAAAACTTGATATTAACCAACCTGTTGGAGAGCACCTTTAAATTCAGGGAATGTTACACAGTTATCACAGCATTTATCAGACTTGAAGAAGCAGAATGCATCTCTATCTTTCAAACCAGCTTCATTCAATTTAGACTGCAATCAGAATACTAAGATGCTATAAATGTGTACAGATTTGATTTCAAAAGGTAGAGTTCTTTCTTTTCCAGATGCATTAAACAAGAAACAAAAGGGCTCAATGGCATGCAATCTGTATTGTTTCGAGCGAAGCAACTTCTACTCTTCGATAACAACTACCAGTTTTGTCATGCACATAAAATTAAATTTTATAACCACCAATCAGAGGCTGTTAACAACCTTTATAATTCCAAATACAGCTTCATTCCAGCTAGCCTTCAAAGGCTTCCTCCAATTGTTGGGATTAAGAAGCCAAATAAAGTCCACTCCACAAATATTGCCACGGTGATTGCGATGGCTAACCCACTGGCACACCAACAGCTCATCAGCTCATCAATTAGAAATTTGCAGTTCACGACAAGTCAATTTCAATTTTGTTCCGTTTTCAAGAATCAATACCAAAGGGAGAAAAATTGTAAAATCTAGAAATCAGTGACTAGCATCCAGCTAAATGGTACAAACCTTATGAGCATCGGCATCACTATCTGTGTAGTCGTGAGCAGTATCATAGGAAGAAGCAAAACCTTGAGACCGCAGGAATTTGTAAACATGCCCCCGTTTGGTTCCATTCCAATCCCTGCATGGTATGACTACTTTAGAAAATGTAACCAAAACTTCAAAAATACTGTTTTCAAAAATACTGTTAAAAAAGAAAATAAAGCATGGACCTTACCCACAGAGAATAATAGGGACAGAAGAAAGCTTGTATTCTTTCTTGTAGGTGTCCAAAAACTCTAGGATTTTGTATACCTGTTCCAATACAAACGTTGAGACTGGATTCTTAAATAAAACCAATGGATATGGAAAAGAATATGCTTAGACTTTAAAAGATAGAAACCATAACAGCTCATTGTAGAATGAGGAAATAAAAAATGCAAGTGGAGCGAAATTATAGAGAACAGATAAGTAGAAGAAAAGTGAAGTACCTGACGAAGACGAACAAGGCAAACATCTGAATCATGAGGAAACATCAAGTGCGTATTAACAACAAGAGTTTCTTGCCGAATATTTCCAGTTTGACTTTGTGGAAATGGAATTACAGATTGAACATGTAGCAGCTGAGCTACACGATCTCCACAGTCATTAAATGGCCATTCACGATATCTTACTACTCTGAAATGATCCTTTCTAACTGCAGTGAAAAGCCCTGTCAAAGAAATGAAAGTATATTTGATTTCAAGCACAGTAGGAAAAAAATGCCTCCGTGGAAGGATGAAAATTGCAGAACACACAAATAAATTCATGGACCTCAAATATCATGACAATTATGATATCAGATAATGCTGTAAAGGTGTCTTACTATATAGCACAAAATACACATTAATCATGGATAAGTTCTAGCGTGGTTGCTACACAGTATGGTTGTGTTTAAGTTTGTAAAGCAAAATAACCAATGTTATTGATGTGAAGCAATTGCATACATTCAATATGATCAAGACAATCATAAAAATAACATGAAATGCATAAAATTACTCAAACCATAGTGAAACTACAGGGAACAATAGAGATAATTGCACATCAAGTGATCAAGACCTTCATTTGCTGCTCAAATAACAGTCGTACAAAATTTAAGAAACAATAAATTTAGAAGTGGAGCATTATCTTTATCAAACTCAACTATCATTTGTTTGACATTCATAAAAACTTAACAATTAGTCTTTCAGGGTTTTCGATATTGTTTCTGCAAATCAATAAATCAGATGCACATTGAACTAATTATATCCTCATGCAAGCAAACCAAGAGATTTATGAATAGCATAATAATAGTCAAATGAAAAGAGTGTTTTACTAAAACCAGTTTAGATCCATCTTAACCCCAGATTTATTAAGTACCAAGAGAGATAAAAAATAAACTGAGATGTAAACTTCTCAGTGCTTAAAAAATTCAGAATTAAGACGGATCTATGCTGGTTTATTTTAACGTTATATATAATCATATAAGAGTAATATTCCACCATTTTTTTTATTTTTTTACATCACAAGCCTCATTTTATTCTTTTTGATTCAGAAGCATCACATACATAACACATCTCACCCATACGGAATTGTAGAGTGCTCTGAGACAATCTCGGCGCAATAAAAGTTGAGTTGGCACCACTCATTTCCAGCATTAGAACTGGAAATGTTAAGACAAGAAAGATCTTTCCACAGGTTCATTCCATCTATCTGGTAGCCAACTCCTGATTTGGCTCCTGATTTGGCAAGACCAAGTCACTTAGTGAAACTTTCTTCATACAGCCATATCAATGTTTCTCTGGTTATTCACAACGACCACTAACGCTTTGAACTAGAAAGAGCTCTATCTAGCATCCACAGGTGGTTTATGTCAATCATGTGCACGATCACCAACTAGCCTACCAACAATCGAAGATATCCTGACCAATCTATATATGTCAATTTTCAGATTCTATTATTATCCAGTATATCTAACAGTACCAATGGGTTCAGTAGTGAGGACGATAGAGCATTAAGCTGTCCACCAGGTTCCATTATCACTGTAGTTTGTCCCACCCACATGGCATGAGTTTCAAAAGGATGAGGCTGGGTGTAAGACCTGGGCAATGTTGGTGGAATAGATACGCCTCACAGACAGACCTGGACATAAGCCAAAGGAAATCTGCTGTGTGGCGCTTGGGGGCATGTTTCTTGAAGGACTTCAGAGGGAGTGAGAGAGATCATCCAACAGCAAGAAATCCCCCTCAATATAAATTAAATTCCTCATAAACTACACAAAACAAGTAGAAATGAAACTGAGAATTACCATCTTCACGGTTATTTGTGCGCCCAAATTTATACATCTCATAACCATGATTCCCCAAGTTGCGTTCATACATTTCCACCAGTTCCTCATTTCCAACCCAAAGCTCCTAATTGTGAAGAGAAGAAACAGAAAACATAGAAAGAAATCAGCTTCAAGAAGCTGGGCAAACAACATTCTGCAGATCCTTTCTGAATCCAAACCCTAAGATTTCCTGCTGGTACAGAAAAAACCCTAATTGTATATTGAAACTAAAACAAAACATGTACGGAAGTACATAGTCCTAACTGAAACTTTTAGAAGAGATTAGAAACTATCTGCGTGCAAGAAACAAACACTCCAATCACACCCCCAAAAGAGATACGAGGCACTCACCTGTAAACAAATGATGGATGATCTTTTCTCCAGCAGCATGTCTAATATTTTTTGGTTGCGCTTCTGCCAATCATCTCTGAACTGGCTTTCACGGCAGCTCTGCAAGAGCAAAATAACAAAAAACCAGTCAAAATATTGTCCAGATGAAGTATCAACACGTCAAACCACTTAAGTAAGATTGCAAAAAAATAAGTTTAAAAGGATGACGAATCAAAGATATGCCAATGGGATTTTGGTTCATTGGTGTGGTCTATGGAAAATTAAGCCTTTCACCAGGGTTCCATTGACTCTGTCCCAACTGTATCGCATCAATTTCAAAGGGATGAAGCCAGATACAAGTCACAGGTGATTTTGGCAGAATGGATACCCTTAAGATCTAGCACCTAAGTAGATGGAAGTAAGGCCTATGCAGTGACATGTTTCTTACTGAGTTTCCAAATAATATATATAGATATATAATACCCCACCATACAATAAAACAGGCATCTGTCCAAAGGGATTGGATCATGTTCAAAGGGATTGGATCCAGTCATGAGGAGCAAAGAGTTTTTAACTATTAGACAAGAAAGGGATTGGATCATATTCAAAGGGATTGGATCCAGTCATGAGGAGCAAAGAGTTTTTCACTATTAGACAAGGTTCAATTCCAATAAAGACTTTTCCTGAACCAAGGGTCACTTCGAGGTAGTGTTTGCACCCAGTGAGATTATATCCTGGCGGGCATGCTCCTCTCCGTGAGGTTGTCTCCATAAAATGAGAAGCTCCATTTGAAAAATAAATAAAAACAGGCATCTGTCTCTAATAACTCATACTCATTCAAATACATATGCCTGTCAAAATAGTGTCATTTTTGTACCTACACCCACCCCACTCCACCCCACCCCACCCAAAAAAAAATGACAGAAGTGGACTAAAAAATGACCACCAAAGATTTTGATTACCATCAAATAAAAACACTTAGCAAAAGCATTGCTCTCATTCTGGCAACCCCCAGACATTAGAGAAACACGGAAATTAAAACAGAGCACAAAAAGTCCTATTGCAGCATTCCACAATTACTCATTCACATTGGACCATACCTCGCTATCCATACGCTTGTATACTGGAGCGAGAATATTGAAAGTGGTGCATGAAACAGAAGAATCACAGGAATTCATATTCTCATCATCCTCGAGACCAACATCAGCTTCCTTCTCATCAATCCCCCCAATACCATGTATCCCCCTCTTCAATCTCTTCTGCTTTGTTCTGAGCATATTTGAACAATCGATATCCAGGATCTGGTTTTTCTCCTCAAATGCACTATTCCTGTCAGAGGATCCCATGCCCACAACACGTTTAATTGATTTAAACCCCAAACTTTCCTCCGGCATCGCCGCGCCCAAAATATGGAATCCAACAGAAACCCGAGGGCTAGAACCGCAAGGGCAGAACTGCAAGTAGGATTATTAGGACCAACACCAAGCAAGCCTCAGGATTGACACTTGAATGCACCAGTATAGGATCATCACTACTCGCATTTGAATGGAATAAATAGCGATAACAATAATTATATAATTCTGGAATCAAATTATATGATTTGGGAATCAAAATCTGCTCTGTTCGGTCAAAAGCGGATGCCCGCACCCAAAGAAAAATTAAAAACCCCGTCCGCTAGGTGATTATAGAACCCAGGATCCCACCAACATATATTCCCATTGTACACTGACACCATTAACTGAAAGCAGAAAGTATACTCTTTTCTCACAAGTTGTTGGCCCTTTCTGCGCGCTTTTAATATAGCAACAACAACAGAGAATACACATTGCACTGAAACGCCATATCCATAACAATCAAACACTAATGCTGCAATCTGAATCCCCAAGAAGCCCACGACATGAATCATCCATTCATTAATTCACTCCCAATCTCACAACAGCTGAACAAACCAGAATCGCCAATTCTGCTATAAATTGAGAGTTGACATGGTATTATCATGAGAAATGGTTTTACGGACACTGCCCAGGCCGTAATTACCAGACCGTCTGAGAGGTGGTTGGGTGACGTGGCGTTGAAGAGTGGCATCCGTACCTTCTGTCCAGCTTATCCCTTCTGAATCTTGATCACCAATACTCTAATTTTATTTATTATTATTTTGATTCTCACCGGAATTTCACACGTAATTGAGGCGATTGTGATCTAGTTTGGTTGGTTGGTTCGTCTCGTTACACAAATCTCACTCCAAGTGGAATTGGAGTGGACTTCCTACCAAGTTGTCCGTTGGTTCATTCCACAGTTGAATTCAAATCATTGTCTTGACGTGATTCTATGGGCGAAATCAGGCCATTGGTGCTCACATTTCCTCCAAATTTAGGTACTATTATTTCCACCATCCATATATTGGGTATTGAGTATTAATTAAAACATTAATATATCTTCAAAATTCCCAGATGTCCTAATCAAAACCAAGAACCATATTCCATTCCTATTGCTCATGATACTTTGTGTTAAAAAAAAAAAAATTTCACATTTCTTTTTCTTTTTTAGTTTAGAATTATTTCATAATATAAGGGTGAGGTGGGGAATAATGGAGAAAACATCAAGGTGGGGGACGATGGATAAAACATATTAGATTTATTCATTTTAAGATCGAATCAGATTTCTTGAAATGTAAATCATTTTGAAATATAAAAATTCAAAATTTTTATTTTGAAAAAAGTATCTTTTAAAAAATATTACTTTAATATTGGATAAAAAAAATTGTTAATAAATAGAGTTAATATCAGAATAAGTAAATACACAAAACTCACATTGTTGTTGGCTTGCCACTTGGGAAACCAAGCCAACAACATTGTAAAAGACTATAGTCCAAGTTGTTTGATCCAAGTTTTTTTAACAATAAAAAACTTGTTAAACTATTAACAAGGATCCAATTGCTATCTATCCTAGCATCCTCTTTTTCTGGACTAAAAGAGGATCTTTCCCAAAAAACTCAAGATGAAAAGCATTCAAAACAGAGTAAGGGGGAGGGAGACCACTTGTCCCCTCTTGATTGTCTGGAACTTGTAGTGGAGACTTGTTGCCTGGATGGGTGTCCACTGGGCATCCATGTGAGCTCTAAGGTCCTGAATTTTTAGTTGTGTTTTGTTCATTTGCTCTTTCATAACCTCCCTCTCATCATCACTGTCAAAAATAATTCTTCCCAAGAAAGTTTAAATATGCCAATAGAAATCCACAATTTTGAGGTATTTTGTGTCTTTATCCCTTGAAGCACCCGTGTTTGGTACCCAGTCCCCAATCTATGCATCCACCTCCCAATCATGGAGGGACACTCTCTCCTGTCTAATTTATGCTTCTACAGAGTCCAAGTTCTGTTGAATTCGGGGAGGGGTTCCCTGTCGAAACTCTCGAGCATCCTCCTGAGACAAGAGCATAACTCTTAGGCTAGGAGGCTTCAAACTCATAATGTTGGACGAGGACGGGTCAGGAGGATTATGACGACTCTGCCTATACCTATGCACATAACCACGAAAATGAGGCATGATACAACTGGAGAATCAATACAACAGCAAGCGCCCTTCGAATTTAAACTAGATCACTCTTGAGAACAGTGTTGGGAAGCTTATCTCTTTCCTTAAAATACATCGACATTAAGACCCATCCACTCAAATTCGTAACGGTCTTCTAATGTGAGCGTCATTCTCCCTTCGAGTTCTACATAATGAAACTATCCAACCTCACCCCAAGTTGATTATTCTTACCACTGGTCGCGTCCATCAACACTGCTAAGTACTGAGAATTCCAGGCTTGGAGATTATCCTGTATCCTCCAAGTTCTATCGCACGAGCCTATCTTCATGACTAAGTTAAAGAGTGTATGAGCCAACTAGGTGGGTAAACGCTTCACCTTTCACGTTTCTGTTAATATTGATTTTGGGAAGGATACGGACAACCTCCTATCTGTAGATTTTAACCTTGTACAATATTCATTGCAAACAGATTTTCAGTAGAAGAACATAAAAGATATAATGGCAAATACAAACATTACACTGAGATTTTTCCCCTGGAAACTCAAACCACGAAAAAATGAGTCAAAAATGTGACACGTTTCCGAGGCAAAAAAAATTCTTGGGGGCGCTACCCCCGTGCAAAAAATATAACACATACCCAACAATGTCTCATCATTAACACTCCATCCAGAAATAACATTGAATAAATTTAGAATTAAAATAAATTTAAATTAAGATATATGTAATCTATTAATCTAAATTAAAAATTAAAAAAATATTAATATTTAATTTTAATGTAAAAATAAAAATAAAATAAATAAATTGTCATAAATCTATCTTAACTTCAAGTTTTTTTTTCAATTGCCTTACTAGTCAATTAAGAATCAAAGACAACTTTTTAATACATATAGGATCTAAACCATTATAACATAATTATATGAGTTTTATTCATGTTATTATGAAATTTGAATTTGGGTGGGGAGAATAACAATCATTCCTCACAACCATCCAAACTACACCCAATTGACATCTTAAATTCAAGTTATCTAAATATTAATAAAAAAAATACATTTATATAATATAAATAATTGAAACAAAATTACATAAATTAAACCTCCCTCCTATTATGCTCCCTTCTTTCATAATTCTCACTAGAGTAGGAGTTCAATGCATTATATCTGATTCTAGATGTGGGAGCTTTGGCACTTAATGTCCTCATTATTATCATTCCTGCACCCTAAGCTTTAATGGACGCTAGTATCTCTAGGGTTGTAGGTATTGGTTTTCTCATTTGTTCTTTTCCCTCACTATTTGTGCAAACTTGAGGTTTTAATTTTATAATGTGTTTCGTTAAGGTTGTGACCCCTATCGTGCATCGTTGTTGTTGCTGCGGTATGGTGAGCAGTTTTAGGGTGTGAGGAGGTATAAAGTTTAGTTTTATTTGGAGTCAACAAATCAAATAAGATTACAGGTTCAAGATACTTGGAAAAAAAACTTGGAATTTAAGGTGGGAGTAGGAGTCTCACTCACCGTGGCCATTGAATTAAATATTTGGAACTTGAGGCTTATCTCCACAATATAGGATTCATTGATTTGGATTTTTAGTGTCTTTAACCTCTTTCACCCCCATTCCATAACACATAAGTGGACATAAGTTTTAGTTGCTATTGACCATCATGATTCTTTCACCCCCATTCCATAACACATAAGTGGACATAAGTTTTAGTTGCTAAACATATGGATGACTCTCTTGAAGACTCTAACCAAGTGACTTAGGTAAAGTCTCTTAGTAGTGATCAACCAACACTTTAAATATGATTTAGGTTATATATATTATATAAAATTATATTATTAAGTTAATGTATACTACAATGTGCAAGGTGCAAGTTTAGATGGGGTTCTCCTTTTTATAAATCCTTAACAAATTTTTGATAAATATAAATAATTATTATTATTATTAT
>ML782902.1:544354-559848 GCA_009831015.1 Picea engelmannii | reverse complement strand
ATATATATATATATATATATATATATATATATATATATATATATATATATATATATATATATATATAATTGATAATAAAAAAATGATAATGATGATTAACATTTATTAAGATTAAATTGGTTTATTTTAAATGGGTAAGTGATTACTTGTGATTTTTTAGAATTTTGTTTTTGTGCTAGAAAAACATTAAGATTATATACATGTTTTTCTATGTGTGGTAAAAGTAAAAATAAAATTATTTATTCATTAATAAAGAAAGATTAAGATTCTGTATTTTTCTATGTGTATTTGAAAGAAAAATAAGATTTATTTATTTATTTTTGATTTATTATGAATAAGATTCTTTATTTTTTGTTTAGGTAGGAAAGAATATTTTTTATTTTTTTTTAAATCATAGTGATAGAAATAAATCTATGTATACCTGTTAAAGTAAAAGTGAAGTAAGAATGCAATTCTATCTAACTCTATTTTTTTAATAGAATAAGAATGAAATTTTTTTTTAAATGATAAAGGTTTTTATCTTTTCATATTTTAAAAAAATATATATATTTATAATTTTTTTTACTTTTATAAAGAAATGATATTCTACCAAAAACTTTATTAAATAATAAAGTCCAAAAAAAATATTCCAACAAACTTCGTAAAAAAATATGGAATTTTATAAATAATTATAAGATTCTTTACTTTTATGTTCACACACAGAAGAAGTATTGAATTCTTTTCAAATTTATGTTTAGGTACATTGATTTTTTTCAAATTTATATTCAATTTAATGGAAAAAAAGATAAAAAAATATATAATATAAAAAATATTTATCAATAATAATTAAAAATTGTTATTTTTTATTTAAGAAAATAATATTAGTTTTTTTTATTATTTAAGATTAAATTAAATAAATAAAGATTTAATGGAAAAAAGATAAAAAAAATAATTATAAATAAAAAAAATTATTATTATTTTTTATTTAAGAAAACAATATTAGTTTTTATTATTATTTAAGATTAAATTAAATAAATAAAAATAATTTTTTAACTTTAAAAATAAAAATGAGATTTTATTACTTTAATTTAAATAAAAAATAAATAAATAAAAACTTTGGACGATAAATATCAATATAAATATTTGGACGATAAATATTCACCCGCAAACCGTGCAGTCGAGAACAGAGAGTTCTGAACTACGATAAATACTCTGCCACAAAATGATGATTTTATGCCTCGCCCTCTATTCTATCTCTATTTATATTCCACACGGGTACTGCAAGTCTGCAACACAACTGCCTGCTTTTATGTTTCCTTCCGCTTTAAGGAAACATTCATTGTCCGGCACTGCATAAAATGCCAAGCTCTGTTTTGGAACAGGCAAATCGGATGCATACAAATTTAATTTAATTATACAAATTCAACCAATTCAACCACTCAGTTACAACAATTATTTTTATTTTTAAGTAGAATTTCAAACAAAATTAGATTGGACTTTGTCTACATTTATATACATTTATAGAATTAATTATACAAATTCCAAAATTAGATTGGAATCGCAAAGATTCCTTGAATGATCTGTTGTCTATATTGTTTAAAATGTATACAGTTTGAGTGGGCTTAATGGTTAAGAACATGTGTTTCCTCTTAAGAGGTCACAGGTTCAAATCCAGAGGGGGTAGGGTAGAGTATGTATACCTTCGTAGACTTTACCAATCAAATAGCTGAGCGGATCGTAGACTTTACCAATCAAATAGCTGAGCGGAGGGGATCCCTTGTCCCACAAACAAAAAGCTTTCATACACCAATTTGATACCTTAACCTTAAAAATAAATTATTATTATTATTATTATAACAATTGAAATTTCATTTTTCAATATGAAAATAAGTATCTCCATCTCCATGAATCGTTATCTCCATTTGTATTGTTCATTTATCTATTTAGTCTTCAAACGGGATATATTCGTATTCATCAGATACAAATATATTTATACGAATCAAATTTTGCATTTTGCAGCATTGGTGGATAAACAGATTCTTTCACAGCGGATCATAACTCAGTATTGATACGTTCCGTGAGAATATTGAAAGCGGAGCAGAAAACGAAACAGACGGATCACTGAAGTTCGTTTTTTCTCGCAAATCTTTCGTTTTTTTTTTTTTTTTTCTTTGTAAATCTTTCGTTTTTTCTCGCAAATCTTTCGTTTTTTTTTTTCTTTGTAAATCTCGTGGTTTTTTCTTCGCAAATACATTATTTCTATATAGGAATTGTAGAGCAGCAACCCTAAACCCTAAATTATTCAGTTATCTAAACCTAAAGATTTTAGGTTTTGACATTTTTCACTGAAATCAAATATTCAAATATATATATCATCAGGAAAGTTATGAAGAAAACCTATTCCGCTGGGTTCAAAAGCGCGACCGCTGATGCACCGACCCCTGCTAAAAACCAAAAAAGAAAGGTAAGCAGCTGTATTCCTCTGTAAAATAAAAGGGATTTAGCATTATCAGATACTTTTTGTCTCGAATTTTGTCCCTTTCGGTTGCCGTGACGTTCTGCGCAAGTCACGATGACGACAACAGAGTGCTTAACTCGAGTTATCTCAGGAGAATGTTATCTCAGGCGAATGTTGTTGGGCTGTCGAGATTATCACCATTGCCGCTACCAACCCCAACAGCTTTTCTTTCATTGTATTGAGACTAGGGTTTGCCCGCTGCTGACAGTGATAATTCGATTATTCTTTCATTTATTTGTCGGTTACTTTTCACTGCAATGACAGCAGAAAAGTTTATTTATAGGTTGGGTATATGTGTCAGGGATGTAACGTTAATAAATGTATAAAAATTAAAAAAATATAGATATTATTTTTAAATCTAGATTTTTTAAGTATTCATAAATTTATTCATAAATTTAGGTTTTTTTTAAAGTTTATTAAATTTGGGATTAAGATAAATATGCAAAGTATACTTTTATAAAATATTTTATTCTTTAAATGAAAACATCTTATATATTAATTTAATGTTTAACTAAATTATAATTTCAAAAATAACTAACTTTTTATATATTTTAATTTAATGTTTAACTAAATTATAATTTTAAAAATAACTAATTTTTTATATATTTTATATTATTGTTTTTCAATACAATTTCATTATTTATCATTTATATATCAATTTGATGTTTAATTAAATCACAATTTTAAAAATAACTATTTTTTTTAATATATTTATATAATTATTTTTTCAATACAATTTCATTATTAATCATTTAATAGACTATAATAAACTATAAAATAATAATAATAATAATAATCTAAGAAAAATAATTATTTCTTTTTATAATCATAAAAATAATTATAATAGACTAAAAAAATTTTAATACCTCTTTAATATTATAATATAATTTTTTTGGATAAATAAATAAATAATTAATAATTAAATTTAAAATGTAATTCATAAATAAATTGCACTATTTCCATCATAATTACATAAAAATAATATATATTAAATAAAATTTTAAATATTAAAAAACAAAAATTAAAATTATTAAACAAAACCTATAATAAAATCTAAAAAATAATATATATTAAATAAAATTTTAAATATAAAAAACAAAAATTAAAATTATTAAACAAAACCCATAAACATAGTTCACCCAATTAACATAGTATTAATAAACATCCCTTCCCTTCTCCCATAACATGATTCTATATATATGCACTTTGTTCAACCTCCTTTGCCTCTTATGCAAGCCATGTTATATAGGTGTGATGCTCAACCTCCTTTGCCTCTTATGCAAGCCATGTTATATATGTGAGTGAATAAAAAGAATGATGGTGTATATTTTGGGTTTAATTTTTTTTTACTTATTTTTCAGTATGATTGAAGGAGTAGGTGTGCATGGTATAAAAGTTTTTTTAAGATTAAGTTGACATTTTCATTTCATAATTATTATCTCTTTTTCTTTTCTTTGTTTATTTCTAATTAATTTTGAAATCATTATTTCTCTTAAATCCTTATAATATTTAAATTTGAATTTTTTATTTATGTTTTTATTTTACTTTCCTAATCAATTTCCAAATCATTACCACTCCTAATTCCCAAATCATTACCACTCCAAAATCCCTATAATATTTTAATTTGAGTTTTTTGGTTTATGTGTTTACTTCATGAATTTCTTTACTCATTTTTATCAAGCATAAAATATATTGTTGTTTTGTGGACTTCTACAAGGCACTTGCACACTCCTTTAACACTTTAATTGCTATACTTAAGGCTTTGGCTCTTCCATCCTTAATAATGGTCTTGTTTGTGAACATTTTACCACTCATTCAAGGTATGAATGAGTGGTAGAGAGACATAGGAAGTTTAGAGTAATATAGGAGTTAGATGTACTTGAGGTTTCCCACTCTCTCCTACACCTTTTGGACTCTATATTGATGATCGAGAGGAAATCATATTAGATTCATTGGTTCCATAGATGGTTGCTTACTCTTCAAGTATCTACTAATGTTATTATCCTATTTGTAGATGAAATTATCCTCATGTCCATTCAGTAAGGGGTCTCCATGGACAACTAAGTTGACATCTTAGTTTCCTTTATGACAAATATCAACTTCAATTTGATATGGGGAAATCAAAAGTTGTGACTTTTATTATCCCTAAAAAGGAGGCAAGCAAGGTGATTCTTACAATTTATAGAGGTGAGAGGGTCGAGATAGTCTCTTCATGTGTCTATTTGGGGGTCCTCTTCTCTAGACCATGCTTTAGCTTAACTCCAACAATATAGGCTAAACCGAGTAAGTAATATGTGATTCTTACCACCCTTGAAAATTGATGTTTTCAACTTTAGTGAGAGTGCATTTGATCGAAGATCTTACTCTTTCACTCATTGGTCACACCTACCTTCTTTTATGGGTGTGAGGTTGGGGGGCATACCTTCGAGGAGTTGATAATCACATGATAGAGAGAGTACTTTTCATGATGTTATCCAAACATATTCATATGAAGAAATCAAGGCCTCAAGCCATCATTCTTGCAAAATTTGGCATAAACTCACTCATTAGTTCAATGATTTTTCATGTGGTGGCAATAATACATAGGGCCAAATGGATGAGAAACTCGCAGAGTTGTTTTTGTAGATATCCATTCATGCCCTCAAGTCCTCTATGGAGTATACTAAACATGGGATTGATTCTTATCAATATGCGATAACCTCTTCAACATCACTTCACCTCATTGACCTTGACATTGATAGACCAGGTCCCCACATAGCTTTCTAATGGATGTAGCTCCTAATATGTCGAAGGGTGAGATAAAAAAAGTTATTTGTGCTGAGATTTATAAAACCTGCCTCTTATCCACGTGGTCTAATCCTAGAGAGAGACTTTCTTCCAAACTTTTGCACTACTTAAATAGTTATATCTCTATCTTAATGATGGGATTATCCATCCTCGAAAGTACACTAGAACTTAGTTACCTTGTATCTTAAGGGTCCTCTCACCCATCTCAAATTTTGATCCCACTAGATTCTCGTTGAGATAGATCACCATATTCCTTGAGGGTGTCGTATTTTCAAAATATACTCCTGTGAGCATGAGATCGAGGATCATTTTGTATTTGAGTATGCTATCCCTACTACGATATCAAAGGAATTTTTTTTGTCTCTTCAAATATTCACTTGGTTCTCCAGATACTAATGGATTATTAGGACCATAGATGCGTATCCCTCTTCCTCTGGGGATGTCAACCTTCACTGATTAATTAGTATAGGCAAGATCCCTAGAGAAATTCATGACCCATTTTATTACCTCTTAATTCTAGCACTCTAACACTAGTAACAAGAGGCCACATGGACAACTTCCAAGCTCACATGATAGACCTATGAGGTGTTGTAGACCCACTTATTCCCACGGCCTCATGCCCATTACACATTTCTTTGAAACATTGACTACTAGAATTTATTCTCCAAAGCATCAGGTTTGGGCTAAAGAACCCCCTTCTTCATGGGATTCTTCATTGTTTCCCATCTCATTAGTTTGATGCTTTCTAACTGTTTTTTCCTTTTTTATTATCTTTTTTTTGAAGTGATTTGTCTTTTTTTATAATTCTACCTTTTATTCATAAAAATATCCCATTTAACTATATGTATTTCTATCTTTCCATATTTTCTCTCCTCCCATTTTTGGGATATTGTTTTCCTTTATACTATCATCAAATCAATGTTCACTTGGTTAAAAATGTTCATCTCCATTGTAGAAATTGTACAATATTACAGATCTAGTTTGCTTCGACAAACTTTATATATTGTTGTCATTGTTGTTGTTGGCCTCCAAGGGATTCCAATCCTCACCATTGATAAATAAGAGAGTAATGAATACTATAATGTATCCTAAGTTGAATGTGAAGTTCTTAAATTTCTCCCATTTACCATGACAACAACTTTCACTCAAATTTCATCCCAAAAGATCAAAATTTAGCTTGGAACTTAAAAATGGATTATGAATTTCTACCTCTAATGATTTCTATGCAATTTCTTTCACTTATAATGTAACTTTCAAAGACACTGACCAATCTATCATGCACATATGTGATAGCCTTTCAAAATATGAGGCAGGTCGTCTCAACATACCCTCCAACAAACTTCTTAAGTATGGCTAAGTTATAAACTTGTAGTATCTAATTATGTAACTTAAGTATGGTTACTATAAACTTATATTATCTAATTACATCAATGTTAGTTATATTATTATCCATACAAACTACTTAACTTTATTTATATATGACATTTTATACCAAAAAAGTAGGTTAAGCAGCCACCATAAGTTGTTTGGTGGATTTTATAATCAAAACTTTCTTAAATCATTAGTATACAATCGCTACTTAAACTTATAGATAGTAAAAAAAGACAATTTGTCATTAACATAAAACAAAAGTATAATTAACTAACACATAAACTAAGAGAATTGCACAAAATTTGTGCAGTAAAAAGAATCATTCTTGCATTGGGAGGAGAATCATATAAATCCTTAAACCTTGAACGTTGCATGCCATCTTCATTTGTAAGTTTAGGGTTTGAAACAATGGGCTTCTATCCATTGTTACCTCGCCTAGACTTGATGGTCTTCTCAACTTTAGAGATAGTAAGAGTCAATGGAGGAAACTTATCATTAGGTTGATAAGAAAGGGAGGCTTTGACATTGTTCCCTTCTCTTTCTAATATCCTAAAAAATTAATTGTGAGGCTTTCCTTCAAAGTGTTGATGTTTCTTAGAGAAAACTAAGGGGGGAAATAATTGTTAGGTAATTCCTAGCTCATGCTACATGGAGATCATTTGTACTCTATTAGTTGGTGTAGTTGCACCACATCTATCTCAACCTTCTATACTTGAACAATAATCTGAAAATGAAGGTTTGTGCATATTAGGGCATTGTCATACCGAGACAATAAATTGATAAGACAACACTAGTTAAATGGAGCTTCATTTATTTTCTTTGATATAAAATAAAGGACTTGTTTCCTAATAAGTTTCCATGTTGCATTCAAATCAATATCCCAAGGGATTTTGTCACATAGAAAGGCAACTTTGATCCACAAGATAGTTTCAAGTCATAAATGTGTAGAAAATTTATGAATTGATTCCTAAGTAGATTTTGCATATATAATGAAATTTGGCCCCTATGCTACTTAAAACTATTGAAGATTGAGTAGCTTCGGAAGATATCCTTATTATATTTGACCAAGACAAAACCCTAAAGAATATTATTATATTATATTTGTTAAGACGACCCTATTGTGCCTTTGTAAAAGTCGGCCTATTGTGCCTTAACAAGTAAAATGAAAGATAAAAGAATAAAGTGATAGGTCAGCCCAGACCTAATTTTAGGTTGGCCAGAATATTATTTATAAAGGAGGTCAGTGCCTCATTTGTACACACTCACTAGCTCTGTAGCTAAGAAGAGGAAGTGCACAAGTCTCAGAGGGAGATCTTACCGCAGCTAGGAGGTGACGTCATGGAGGTTCTTGGTTTATCACTTGGGTATCTCTTGGTTAAGTGGTGTGCTACTCTTCCCTAGTCAAGGGTTAGAGGAGGATCTTCCGCTTTGTTAGTTCTTTAATGGAGAGAGGCACTATTCTTGGTTGGTCGATCTATATTGAGGAAGTTTGATGGGTTTTCCCCTAGAGGGTTTTCCCGAGATAAATCTTGTGTATACTGTGGATTTTATTCTTTCAATGATCCTTTATATGCATTTATTGTGCTAATGGTTTATAAGTAAAAGAAAACTAATCTAATTAACTGCTTAAGACATAAAAATCAACATGGAATCAGAGCGGGCCTGAAAGAAGGCACTTTCATAGCATAAAAGAACTCGCTAAAGAAGCTAAGGGAATATGAAGACCCTCCTAACCCCAACACACCTTTTCCCCAGAATAGTTTTCAGTTTTGGACAAATTTAAGAAATTAGGGTTTTTGCATACTAGGGTTTTTGGATAAACCCTAAAAGATGACATCATCCACCTTGCTAGAGGATGTTGGGAAAAGTAAGACCATATAGGAGCTCGCCCTAGGAGGGCGCATCTAGTCCCTAGATCAGAATTCTGAAATCTGAAGTTTGAGAATTAGGGTTCCCTTATAAAACCCTAAGTTGCAATTGCAATTGTAGTATCAAGTTGTAGTTGCAGTATTAGTTGCAATTGCAGTGTCAATATCAAGTTACAATTGCAGTATAAGTTGCAATTGTAGTGCACACTCCTTCGTGTTGGTTCCTTCATGCTAGTTGTTGTGCCAGTTGCAACACGAGTTACAGTACCAACACCAGTTGCAGTGAAAGTCTATGTGAAGTGTTGGGACATATTTTTTATTGTCCTAGTGTGCCTTACCCTAGAAAATCTCCAACTACCTTTAAATTACAAGTTGAAGCACCTTTGTAGTTTTAAAGGTTTGTCATTGCTTGTCTCTACTATCAAATGGTGCCACTACATGTCGATACTATTAGAGGTATGCACTTACATATATTTAAATGGTATCAGTATATTAAGAATATTTGTAGGAGAAGGGATATTTTGTCCAAACAACAATCATAGATCTAGAAGGATCTCAGATCCAACATATTCAAAGGAACAATGCACCCCGGGTTTGATTGTTTTGATATGCCTCTATTTGTTATGGAATTATTGTAATCTTATGAACATATATGTTGTATTTTGATCTGTTGAATTTATGACTATCATACTAACCATTGGTCAAAATTAAAGTCAAAGTATTAGATTGATTAAGGTTGAGATTATAGAGTTTATTCTCTAACTCATATTTCTGTCAAGAAAGCATATTATTTTAAGTACCGAGGACATGTTGAAGAGAATACTTGTCATCTTGAGTAAAGGAGACTCAGAAGAAAAGCAACAACACTCATTCTTGAGGACAAGACTCCAGGTTCCAGGTTTAATTGATTAAATTAATAAGATTCAAATTTGCACATATCAAGTTTGATAACTGCCACATTACAAGTAAACACTATAGTTGTGATAACAATCTTTGAAAATTATTATTATTGAATACTTGGTAGCATGTGAGCACTATTGAGATAAATGTTCATTGTAATTATTTACTAGATATAACTAACATCTCCTTTAGGAGAAAATTCATGTTTTGTTTCCAGGTTAACATGGAGGAATGATTGATCAAAACACTAGAAGAGTGTTGCTCGCATTTCTTATTACTGTATTTCTTACTTTTGACCCTTGTTTCAGGAAGCTCACAAGTGATAGATCTGAAAGAGCTACTATGACGATTGTTCTCGCTATTATTTTTATTATTATTATAAAGAGTATTATTCTTGTCTATTGTTTCTCCCTTGTTGTTTCCAGGCAGGTCACATGTGATAACCTTGAGGGAGCTATAGTGACGATTATAGGAGGAAACATATTAGATGAGACATGAAGAAAACTATCAGAGTTGTATACATGATCGTATACATCTATTTACCTAAGAAGAAGAAGAAGAAATTACTTTTGCTACATAAAGTACATCTCATATGGAGATAGATCATGAGGAACAAAAGGCTCCAAATATGATAGAACAAATCCCTCTAGTGCATTTGATCACTCTTTAGATCATCAATAAGAGTTAGTAAAGCCAGAAGGGCCTACCCAGAATCATTGCAGTAACCAGGAAGAAACCAACATGGTCCCATGACACTTTGAAGGATGCAAATCCATATAGCATTGACAAGTCATATCACGAGGAGAAGATGGATCCAATGGTGAGACAGGAGGCCCCACCAAGTACCAACTCAGAAGGAGCTAGAGTTCAGAGGGAGTCATCCCTCATGATGCAGTAAGGAGGAGAAACCTCCCTAGGACCATTCATAGAGATGTACAAAGCCTGGTGTGTGTCCAGAGGATTCTCCCAGCCAGAGGGAGAAGACTATGATGAGACACTTGCTCTAGTAATAAGAAGAAGTATATATAGAAAAAACGTGATTCATTAAAAGAAGCCGACACAATATGAGATTCAGAGGGAGCATGTATGACAATCCATGTATTTGGGATTGATTTATCTTCAGTGTCAATTGGTTCAGTACATGAGATGGGCCATGGATACATGATTACAATAGAAGATTGAGTTACCTCCGTAGAAAGAGGATAAGCTACCCTCAATGTCGATTATTGAACCACTCTCAGTTTCAAATGAAGTTTTTGTCGTGATAGAGTAGAGGAGCTACTCTTAGAGTTCAACAACCACAGTGAGAATGGAGCAGTCATTCTCATCTTTAGAGCAGCTGCAGGTGCAAAGTACCAGTCCTAGAATAACTGTTGCAGATAGAGTAGAGAACACACTCTCAGGAAATGAGACAGATAGTGCCTTACAGAAAGCACATAGAGCCAACACATGATTGTGTTGATTGAGTTGCAACTAAGCAAGTGTACCAGTTTGGTACAATGTGATGTGAAAAAAAAATTGGTTCAAAGAACATGAGGACAAATATTTGTTTTACGATGAAAGACATGTTCACCTGATTGCGAAAAAACATGTGATAAGGTACCTAAAAGTTACAATTGATTATGGACTCAGATATATCTTGGATCATGAGATAATACTGCAAGGGCTACATAGATTCATATTGGGAAGGTAATGCCACCCACAGGAAAGATACATGAGTTGTAATAAGCCTTACCAAGATTTCCATTAGAGGTAAGGCTTATTTCAATGACATCATGAATAATTTATTACGTTCTCCTCGCCTTTTGGTTTAGGAGGCTCTAGCAATAAATATTCCCATAGTGAAAGATCTTGTAGTCCATGCATCCTTTTACAATACCATTGATATTGTGTGTCGCTTCAATGGTCTCTGTCCTCATTTATTTAATATGCACATATGGATGTCAACTCCTAGAAAACTTATTTAAAAGAGGAGGCTTTTATTTATCCCTATGCAAAGGGGTTCTTCATTGTTGAATTTGATCTTGTAGAATATAGGGATTTGATCTTAAACTTTGTACCCTGGTTCTAGAGAAATTCAAGATTATGTATGAAACCATGGAATCTATCCTTCAACCCAATGCCATTTACCCTTTCCATGGCTCCTATATGGATTAGACTTCCAAATCTGCCTTTGCATTTTTCGGGTTCATACTCTCATTGAACTACTGGCAAAGTTCTTGGAAGACATCATTATAGAATCTCTGAAACAAAGAATCGAAGCACATGAAATACATATTCCCGAATATGAGTGGAAATGGACTTCAATGAAGGGTTCTGACATAAATAATTTTGATAGGTGAAAACTACTTATGGGCTCAAAAACTTGATTATGAACATGTTTCTTTCCATTGTAGACCTTGCTTTGAAACAAGACATTTAGTGACAAATTGTCTAAAAGAGCCACAAAAAGTTAGGAAGCAACAACAAAAAAACCTAGTGGTTTGGAGCTAAGGAAGAACATAAATTTACTAGAAAGGAATATCCACCTAAATTAGACCCTCCTGTGGAAGAGCCAAAAGTGGATCCAAAGGAGATTAGATACATGCTAGTGGATTAAGAGAACATTAGGGATACTCCATGAAAAGAGGATCCTCCATCTTGACAAGAAACAACACAACAAGGTACGGTGGAAGAGGAACTTGTTCTTCCTTCAAACTTGGATTAGGATGCAAAGCCTCCACTTAGCCTACAGGCTAAGGCAAGCTAGGTGCATTAGGTTGAAGAAGATGAGACACACAAATAATTAGAACCCCAAGATCAAGAAAAATCGAGATTGGAAAGAACAACAAGGACCTCATTAAAGACAAAGGAAGCTTGGAAAATAATAGTAAAGAAGAAAAAATTTCCTTCAATAGCACAACCAATGATGAGAAGAAGCAAGGCCTATAATCTAGTTTAGTCATGAATTAATTCTATCTCTTATTATGTCAGTAGTTTGTTAGAATTTAATCATGTAAAAAATATCAAAATGAAGTTTTTGTGGACACAAACATTTATATATTGAGCAAATAAAGAGCTAACAATTTTACTTAAAATTTAAAATTAACAATTTTTGTAATCTTGATGTAAGAGTCTCTCATAGTTCTTTATAATATAAATATCTCCAAATTATAGTTTTAAAATTTTAAAAAATTGTTTAATATTTTTTTAATAAAATGAAATCTTATTCTTTAAAATTTGAAAAACAAAAATAAATTGTATCACCTCATTTATTTAGTGAAGTATTGTCCAAATGATTTAAAATAATAAAGGCTTTTTAAGGGTTCACATAATAGTTTTGACATTGAAATAAATACATAATAGTTTTGAGATTGAAATAAATACATAAGATTATGTTGTTTAAGTATTATTTACCATCATATAAAATAATAAATGTTATTTTTTTTGGTTGAAAAGTAGTTTTGAGATTGAGAAGAATAAGATTATGATTTTTTTCATTTTCTTTTTATTTTTTATTTTTTTTTAAATGACCTTTTAAATGGCCTATTACAATATGTTTAAATTAATTAAATTATTTAATTATAATTATATTTTATATATTTATTTAATTATAATTATATTTTAGTTTTAAAAATTAGTTTAATTGATAAATATTTTTTTATAAAAATTAAAAAAGTTTAAGAATTTCTTAAAATTTAATCTCTCTAGATAAATATTTTTTAACATACATTTCAAAATAAAGTAAAAAAAAAAAACAATCTTTATAAAATTGACAAATTATCATAATCCTTAATTGAAATTTATTTATATTTAAAAAAATTAACAAGCTTAAAATATTAATACACAAATTAATAAAAAAAACATTTTAAAAAAAATTAACAATATTTTTTTTAAGAATTAATAAATAAATCACTAAAAAAATTTGTAATTAAATCACTAATTAATTATAATTAAAGTCAACTGAAACTAATTGGTCTATTAGATCTTACTAATGTAAGAGATTACTTCAATTTCTTCAAAATTATATTTCTATGCTAAAAAAACATTGAGAGAAGAATTATTTCAATGTGCTAGAGTTTGAAGCAATTTTGGGGAGCCTCTTGTAATCCATGTTGTTTATCTTGTTCTTGTAGGTTAGGTATATAATCATAGAGAGACTCTCAATGCCAGGAAGACTTTCACCTATGAGGAGGATATGATAGGATATGGTGTATTGTCCTTAATTTTGAGATTAAAAGTTATAAAATTCTTTTGGATACCTCAAACTTCACATCCATGACAGGAGTGTGATAGAGGGGGGAAACTTTCTTCTATGAGGAGGATACGATAGGATAGAGTGTATTGTCCTTAATTTTGAGATTAAAAGTTATACAATTCTTTTGAATCTATTCTCCAGGATTCTCTAGATATATTGGAACCCCAAACTTCTGACAAAGCCAACTTTCTGCTGATTTACAATTGTTTTCGAGCTCATAATAAGCTTTCCACCCTCCATTTATCCTTTTTTCCAATGCTATAGTTCCAATTGAGCTTGTGATGGATATGGATTCCAAGATACTTGTCTGAAGGCACTTCCACCAAGCTATAAAAAAAAAGTGTCATAGGTGATCCTTTTGGATTATCATAACCTTTGTTTTGTCATTGTTCACAATCATGCCCATGCTACAACAAAAGCCCTTGAAGATTATTAGCTACTTACCTAGGTCATATGGACCCTTGGACATAAAAACAATATCATCAACATAAAGAAGGAGGATGATGACTATACTAGCTAGAGTCGGGCCCCATGCTACAACAAAAGCCCTTGAAGATTATTAGTTGCTTACCTAGGTCATAGGGACCCTTAGACATAAAAACAATATCATCAACATAAAGGAGGATGATGACTATACTAGCTAGAGTTCCTCCAAACAATCTTCTCACTTATAAATATAGATTTCGAAAAGGGTAGGGGATAGGGCACAACCTTGCTTGACTCCTATATTACTTAGAGTGTTCATAAACTTGAAAATAACTTTCTCATATAACCTTATTGAAACAACTCTTAACTCCAAACTAACTTTAAGCTTTTCTAAACTATTCTAAAAATTAATAGTGAACACAATATCTAAAGTTTTTCTAAAATCAACAAAAACATTAAAAAAAAAAAAAAAAACAATTTTATCATTACAACACTCTTTTATCATTACAATACTCCTCTGCAATAATCCTAAATATATCACATAGATTTTATTATTATTATACAATCTATTTTTACATAATTTTTTATTATAATTATACAATCTATTTTTCTCTGGTTGTTCAACATAATACTTCATTTAAACATTGTTATTTGTCACTATGCACTCCATCTCTTTCACATGGTTGGTGGCCAATAAAGGTTTTGTGAGTCATTCACCCAAACACCCGTGCACTGGAAAAAATAACAGTTCGCATCAGATTATCAATATAAATACAAATATTCAGACCAGAGTTTTGAATTACGATAAATAATCTACCACAAATTTTCTACGAATATGATTTTAGTTTCTCAAGTATGGTCTTCTTCTTCTTCTTTTTTTCTCATTTGGATTTTTTATGTTACAGTTTTGGAGTAAATGTGGTGGAAGTTTAGTGATTCAGAGATTTGACTGGTAAAATCTAAGGAAATATACCTTACAGTATTCTATCTTACCCTACCCCTCTGGATTTGAACTTATAACCTTTTAAGAGGAAACACATATTCTTAACCATTAAACCAACTCAAGTTATATTCTCATAATATAATAAAAAACACAAATATTTTATTTTCTCAATTTTATTTCAACTTAATTTTTTTATTTCTATAATTTAAATTAAACTAAACTTTCAATTTAAATTAAGTTTACATTTGAATGTTTTTTTTGAATGTTCATTGCAAGTTAGTGTCAAGGAACATTGACATATTTTCCTTTTTGTCATGCAAATAAAATTGAATGTTCTGAAATACTTGGCAATGACAAAATCCCAGTGCAGGACTAAAGCAGAACTAATGACAAATTCCCAGTGCAGGACTAAAACAGAACTGAAAAAAGGATTTGCAGGATTCACAAACTACAGTGTAAGTTGAA
>ML782902.1:529653-540139 GCA_009831015.1 Picea engelmannii | reverse complement strand
TTCTCTCGTCCCATACCATAATTCTATACGCATTTTGCTCAACCTCCTTTGCCTCTTGTGCAAGCCATGTTATATATGTGAGAATAAAAGGCTAGATATAATCATGGTGTGTATTTTGGGATTGTTTTTATAATCAACATTGGTTTTCATTGTTTATCCAACAATGATTAAGGGAGTAGGTATACAGTATAATAGTTCTTTCATGTGATACTTAAGTCAACATTTCCACCTCATAATTATTAACACTCTCATTTTTTCATTTTCATTTTTAACCAATTTCCAAAACATTGATACTCTTAAATCCCTACATTTGAGCTCGAGTTTTTTTTTAACTTGGGTCTTTACTTCATTTTCCTTAGTGTTTTTTTAATTGTTTTTATTGTCAAATAGGAGAAGGAAAATAAACATAAAATACATTGTTGTTTTGTGAATTTCTTTAAGGAATTTTCTCATAAACCCTTAACACTAGTTAGTTGATAGGCTTAAGGTTTTGGCTCTTCCACCTTTAATAATGGTCTTACTTGTGATAACATTTTACAAGACTGTTGTTAGCAAGGTGTATAAATGAGTACTATAGAGATATAAGAGGTTTAGAGTATTATAGGAGTTAGATGTATAAGGTTTCTCACTCTCCCTTACACCTTTTCGACTCTACATTGATGAGCTAAAAGAAATCATATTGGAATCATTGGTGTTATAGATGGTTGTTTACTCTTCAAAGTATCTATTGTTGTTATTATCCATTTGCATATGGAATTAACCTCATGCCCCACTCAATGAGAGGCCTCCATAGACAACTTGGAATCTTAGTTTCCTTTTATGACAAAGATCAACTTTAGGTTAATCTAGGAAAATTAAAAGTCATGGATTTTAACATCCCTAAAAAGGAGGCGAGCAAGGCGATTCTTACAATTTACAGAGGTAAGAGGGTTGAGGTAGTATCTTCATGTGTTTATTTGGGGATCTTATTCTCCAAACCACGCTTTAGCTTCACTCTAGCAATAAAGGCTAAACTTAGCAAGTAACATGCGACTCTTCCCACCCTCGAAAAGCAATGTTTTCAACTTTAGTGAGAGGAATTTCGATAAAAATATGCCTCTTTCACTCATTGGTCACAACAACTTTCTTGTTTGGGTGTGACGTTTGGGGGCATACCATCAAAGAATATGGAAAAAGATGTTAGAGATTAATTGTCACAACATTATCCAAACATATTCATACAAATAAATTAGGGCCTCAAGCTACCAATATTGCAAAATTTGACACAGCCTCACTTATTACTTCAATGATCTTTCATGTGGTGACAACAATACACAGGGCCAAATGGACGTGAAACTCATAGAGTTGATTCTTAGATATCCATTCCTACTTTGAAGTTCTCTATGGAGTAGACTAAATGTGGGATTGATTCTTGTTGGTATGCAAGAACCTCTTCAACATTACTTCACTTCATTGGCCTTGATATTAATAAACAACCTTGGCATAAATTCGCAATTGATGCAGTGCCTAATCTCTATAAGAGTGAGATAAACAAAGGTATTTTTACTGGGATTTATATAGCCTAGCTCTTATCCATATGGTCCAAGCCTATACAATCACTTTCTTCCAAACTTTAGCACTAATTAGAGTTAACATATCTCTAGCTTAATGATGGGTTTATCCATCCTTCGAGGTACACTAGACCCTAGTTACCTTGTATTATGAGGGTCCTATCACCCATCTCAAATTTTAATCCCACCAGCTTCTCATTGAGATAGATTTCCATATTCCTCCAGGGTATCATATTTTCCAAATATACTCCTAAGAGTACAAGATCGATGATCATTTTTTTCTTGAATATGGTCTCCCTACTATGATATCAAAGGAAAAGTTTGTCTCTTCAAATATTCACTTGGTTCTCTCCAAATACTAAAGGCTTATTATGACCATAGATACTTTTCCCTCTTCCTCTAGGGATGTTGACCTTCATCAATGAATTACTAGAGGCAAGTTCCCCAGAGTGACATGTGCCCATTTTATGATGCAGGAGCATCAAATGAAATCTTGAATTCTGACCATAGGAGGGTTAAAACATTTACTAAAGGGGGTTAGTTACCTTAATTTTAAATTTTCATTGTAATAGATGGGTTGAGAGACTTCTAGAAGATGTCTAGATTGAATTGGTTGTATTAGGTGTAATTATGTTGCTGATTTTTAGAACAGGTGAGTAAATTAAGGATTTGTTGAGATTTGAATAGGGTGTTGGTTGTTAGATCCATACGAGAGCTCATCTGAGCTATATTATTGTATAATGGATTTGAGCTTGAAGGTAATAGAGTGTGTGAGAGAGTATATTTTTGTATGGGAGAGAGAGATTGAAGATTGTGATTTTGTGTGAGAGCTCTGGGATAATTCTATCTCAAGTTCATGTATTAAATAAATGAAATGTAGGGTTTGATTTCATCGATGGTATTAAGTGTGTGATTTATCTATCAATCTAATTATGTAAGTGGTAGTTCGATCACTCTCTCCAACAACAGATTTAAACATTCTGTGAACTTAATCCTTTAAGTTTATAAATATTTTACAGAGAATTTGTAGTGTACAGGATCTTTAATCCTCGACTGTTGGATCTGGAGTGGAGGCATCGAGACCATCAGATCGTACTCTAGACAGAGTGAAAACAATACATTGATGGTTGATCTATGATCTTTGATCATCTTTAAATCAATGATCCTTAATTCTCATTGACTGAGTAGACAAATTGAAGTCAATTTCGCCGATCAGAGACAAAAGAAGATCTAATGACGAAGATCCATAGCGCATGTTGAAGTTGCTTGATTGTTAATTTTTTGGAGGGGTCGCGCTTTAGATATTGACCATCAGTTGATTTGGTGGCGTGTCATTCCAAGATTAACGCGTGTGGTGGACAAGCTAATAACATGCCACCATGTTGAGATGCGTAGACCGTTGATCTTAATGGTTGATTAAAGCATAACCATTAGATCATCCTTTCATTGGATGACTGTTTGGGCCTTTGATCATGATAGGGAGAAAGATCTATGACCAATATTTGAGCGTGGTCTTATACCAGGGTCACAACCTTCGGTTATATAAGGAAATAATTAAGCCTCGGCACAACGGTTTGTTTGTTAGACCACAGACCCAACCCTTGGTCTTATTAACACTAGAAGGGTGACAAAACTTCTTTGAATAGAGGGATACATTGAAGCATTGGTCCAACTAGGTAATCAAGTGGTATCAGAGTGAGATGAGTATTTTCTTCAGAAACCATGCCGCCTAGATGAGGTAGGCCACCAATGGGAGCAGTTGCAGAGTTGCAAAATGAACTAAGGAGAGTTCAAGATAGGATGGAAGCCATGGAAGAAACTCAGAGGAGAGAACCTGACACATGAGATGTTATTGAGGTTGAAGACACAATCTCTAGTGAAGAAGGAGAAGCCCTAGGAGGTTAGACAACTGAAGAACAATTGTTGAGGCTGCTTACAAAGGTAGGAGCCAGACCTAAAATGGAAGTCCCAATGTATGAAGGGAACTTAAATGTTGAGGAATTGCTTGATTGGATCAATGCAATGGATAAGTATTTTGATTATGAGAATATTTATGAAGAGAAGAGATTCAAGCATGTTGTAACTAGGCTGAAAGGACATGAAACCTTACGGTGGGATGAGTTACAGGCTGATAGAAGAAGAAAAGGAAAAACTAAAATTAAGAGCTGGGATAGAATGGTAGCCAAATTCAAGGCCAAGTTTATGCCAAAGGACTATCAATTGAACCTGTTTAGAAAATTGCAGAATTTGAGACAAAACGATATGTCAGTGAAGGAGTACACTGAGGAGTTCTACAAACTGAACATCAGAGCTGGTCATGTAGAAGATGATGCAGATAAAGTTTCTAGGTATATCAATGGGATAAGGTATGAAATCCAAGATGGAATCAATCTCCTAACCATGAGGATAGTGGAGGATGCTTATCAAGCAGCTCTGAAAGAAAAAGAGAAATTAGTTAGAAAGAAGATCCAAAGAGCCAGAGGAAGAAGCCCAAATAGTGGAAAAGGATCATCTAGGGGGAGATTTCAAAATACAAAAGAAGAAGCAGGAAGTTCTAGTAGTAAATCATCCAGAGGAGGAAGATACTTCTCGAGAGGCATATGTAGAGGAAGAGAGATCAGATGTTATATATGTGGGAACACAGGGCATATGTATTGGGATTGTCCTGAAAATAAAGCAACAAATTCAAGGGGAACTCACATTGCAGAAGCTCAAGAAAAGGAAGCAGAAACAAAATTAAAAGAGGAGACTCCTGGAGTTGGAGAATCACTCATGCTGAAGAGAATTCTAATTAAGGCAGAGAAGGAAACTCATGAACCTGCATAGAGAAAAAAATTGTTCGGGACCATATGCAAATCAAAGGTAAAGGTATGCAAGATAGTCATTGACATTGGCAATACTGATAATTTGGTCTCTACATAAATGGTGGAGAAATTAAGACTACAAAAGGTGTCACATCCTACTCCATATAGGGTGTCTTGGTTACATAAGGGCCATCAAATCTTGGTAACTGAACAATGCAAAGTAGAATTTCAAATTGGTAGTTATAAGGATGAAATTTTGTGTGATGTTATGCCCATGGATGTTTTTCATGTCTTGTTTGGAAGACCTTGGAAATATGAAAGGAAAGGAATACACTATGGGAGGAAGAACACATACAGCCTTGAGAAAAATGGACATAAACATGTACTACTACCACTGAAAGATGAAGGAACTAAGGAAGAAGTTGGTCCAAGTGTGCTTCTCATGAGTGGAAGGGAACTCTTGCAGGAAGTCAAAAAGGAAGAAGAGGTACAATTTGTTGTTGTTGGTAAGCCAAGAGTAATTCTCACTAGCACTACTATAAATGATCTACATTTTGAAGTACATAAGTTGTTAGATGAGTTTGCTAACATAGTAGTTGATGAATTACCAAATACTTTACCTCCTATCAGAAGTATTAGTCATCATATTGATCTAATTCCAGGAGCTAGTTTTCCAAATAAAGATGCATACAGGTTGACACCAAAGGAAAATGAAGAAATCAGAATACAGGTTCAGGAGCTATTAGACAAGGGGTTGATCAAGGAGAGATTTAGTCCTGTTGCAGTGCCCACAATGTTGAGCCCAAAGAAGGATGGTGGTTGGAGGATGTGTATAGACTCCAGAGCAATCAACATGATAACAATCAGGTATAGATTTCCCTTACCTAGAATGAATTATTTGATGGATTGTTTAAGTGGAGCAAATTATTTTTCCAAGATAGATTTGAAGAGTTGATATCACCAGATAAGGATGAGAGAAGGAGATGAGTGGAAGACAACCTTCAAGACAAATGATGAATGGATTGTCATGCCTTTTGGCATGACAAATGCTCCGAGCACATTCATGAGATTAATGAATGAGGTACTCAAATACTTCATTGGTAAGTTTGGGATTGTTTATTTGGATGATATAATTGTTTATAGTAGGACTAAAGAAGAGCATTTGAGGTGTTTGAAATTGGTGTTGAAAAGGTAGCAATAGGAGAAACTTTTAATAAACTTGAAGAAGTGTTCCTTCATAAAGACAGAATTGGTGTACTTGGGAATGGTGATTTCTCAAGAAGGATTGAAGATGGATCCAAAGAAGGTAAGAACTATAAGGGAATGGACTTCTCCAAAATTTATTTACAAGGTAAGAAGTTTTCATGGATTGGAAAGTTTCTATAAATTTATTAGAAATTTCAGTAGTATTTGTGCTCCTATAGTGGATACTATAAGGAAGGAACATCGGTATTTTAATTGGAAAAAAGAGGTTGAAAAGGGATACAAATTGTTAAAGGAGAAGATTACAGAGCAACACATTCTAGTTTTACCATATTTTCAAAGATCTTTTCAAGTCAGATGTGATGCATGTGGGGTAGAAATTGGTGTTGTCCGAAGCCAAGAAGATAAACCTGTTACTTATTTAAATGAGAAGTTAATATAGGTGGATATCAGTGGCCACCCACCTTTTCCGACTGGCTCAAAATAGTTTTCTGGCAAATTTGGGCATTTACTATTTTTAGCAGTTTTTAACTTCTGGGGCCATTTTGAGGGCCCAAATGAAGGTTTTTCTAGATTTAGGTTCTTAATGATATAAAAAGGCATAATTGAGCCCCCAAAATGAATCTCCTCTATGATGCCTTTCCAACGAGCTATCATACGCCTAAAACGGAGATCGTATGCAAAAGTTACGACCCCGAGAAGTTGATGTACTAACTTACCCAAATGGGGCCCACATGACTTTTGGCGCTTCATCTCCGAGGGTTAGGTTTTTGGATGTCTAGGAATTTTGGCATTCCTGTTTATTGTAAAAAGGCCTTCAGATCCTCATTGTAATCATCTTCTTGTGAATGCGAGTAGCTGTCACATCTCTTCTCAGAGATAAGCTGCCACCATTCTATCAAGTCTTTCACTCTGTATTTTACAGTCTCTGTACATTTATTTCATTAATAGAAATCATGTATTAATGTATATCTGTGTTTATGGTTGCATCTCTGATATATTTATGTTATATTATTGAATATCTGTGATATCTCTGTGCATTTCTTTATGATATCTCTGATCTCATTTCGTGCCGAAAATAATCTGGATCAGAAGTTTAATGATTCCAAGAAGAAATGGAGGCATTACCTTATGCATAGGGAATTCATATTGTATACTGGAAACCATACTTTTCAGTTTCTAACCAAGCAAGAGAAATTGAATAAAAAACATGCCAAATGGGTAGAATTCATGCATAATTTCACTTTTGTTATTAAACATATTAGTGGAAATGCTAACAAGGTTTCAAATTCTTTGAGCAGGAGGTGTTTAATTTTGCAGGAATTTCAAGTAAGCACATTGGGATTTGAACATCTCAAAGAAATGTACAAAGAAGATCCAGAATTTAAAGTAGCTTATGAGGCATGTGAAAATCCAATGATGGGAGATAGGAGTCCTTGGTTAGAATACATGGTACAAGAGGGATTGTTATTTAAAGGAAGTCAGTTGTGTATTCCTAGGTGTTCAATGAGGGACAAACTATTGAAGGAAAAATATAGTGGGGGACTATCTGGTCATTTTGGTCATGACAAGATGTTTTCTCAATTGAATTCTTCTTATTTTTGGCCAGGTATGAGGTCTGATGTATAGAGGTTTGTCAACATATGTAGAATTTGTCAATATGCCAAAGGGAAGCAACAAAATGCAGGATTGTATCAACCATTACCTATACCAGACAGACCATGGTATTCCATAAGCATGGACTTTGTTTTAGGTTTTCCTAAAACACAAAGAGGAAGTGATTCAACATTTGTAGTTGTTGATGGATTTTCTAAGATAACACACTTTATACCCTATTATAAAACCAGTGATGCAACACACATAGAAAACTTGTTCTTTAAATAGATTGTGAGGTTGCATGGATTGCCCAGAAGTATAGTTTTAGATAGAGATAGTAAATTCATTAGACATTTCTGGAAAACCTTATGGGGAAAGCTTGACACAACCTTACTATTTAGTTCATCATATCACCCTTAGACTAATGGAAAAACTAAAGTAGTGAACAAAAGTTTGGGTAATTTGTTGAGAATTTTAGTTAGTGAGCATAATAACCAATGGGATCAAGTTTTTCCACAAGATGAGTTTGCTTATAATGACTCACCCAACAAAATTACAAGTAAGAGTCCATTTCAAATAGTGTATGGAATGCATCCAAGAGGTATTTCTGATCTTAGATATTTGGGAAAGGAGGAAGTAAGAAGTGCAAATGTTGAAGATTTTGCAGAAGACATGCAAAGATTGCATGAACAGGTCAAGGAACAACTACAATGAAACAATCAAAGATGCAAGCAGAGGGCAGACAAGAAAAGAAGGGAAGTTAATTTTGAGATTGGAGACCAAGTATTGGCACACCTAAGGAAGGAGAGATTCCAAAGGGGAGAGTATATCAAGTTGAAGTTAAAGAAAATAAGACCCTATAAGTGTTGGATATGTGCTATATTCTTTGCACGACTATAAATAGTTCTACGTTGCATCGGGCGCACAGGGGGGTAAGACGGGGGGTTGCTAGGCCTCCCATCAGGGGGTTGCAGGGGCAACATCCCTGTATTTTTTTTCTCTCAATTTTCGTGCCCATTTTTGGGTGGTCCTTGGTTTTCGTGTTCATATATGGGTGGTTTTTTGGAACATGGTTTTTCTCCTATGTTTTTCTATTTTTTTTAAGGAATTAGGGTTGTTGAGTAATCCAGGTCATTGGATTGATGTCTTGGATGTCGATGAATCCTATATGTATATTGTATTGTAAAAAATGTGTGCATGAATGAATGAATGAATATAGAATATGTTGGTTTTCTCGGTTTGGGTTTCCAGGGGAAAAATCTTTGTGTAATGTTTGTATTTTCCATCGTATATTTTTTGTTCTTTTATTGAAAATATGTTTGGAGTAAAATATTGTACAAGGTTAAAATCTACATTTGGTATTAGAACAATTGTTGCCTTCAGGGGGATGCCTTTGTGGTGAGGGGTTTGGCTCAGGATTGTGATAATCCTTTTTATAGTGGGAGATCTATGGTATTGATTCTTCAGGTCAAGAGAAATGGAGAGAAGATCGAAAATAGAGATAGAGAAATTTAATGGAAAAATTTTTGAGCTATAGAAGCTCAAAATGGAAGATCTGTTTGTAGATAGAGATCAATGGGTCACGGTGGATCTAGGTACTGCACCTACAGGAACGTTAGTAGATGACTTGAAAAGGTTGGATCAGAAGGAAAAGAGCACAATCTGATTGTGTATCTCAGATTCAATATTACTGAATGTGTTAGGGGAAGCTACAACCAAGGAGTTATGGGATAAGTTGGGGAACTTGTATCAGTCTAAATTCCTAGTAAATAAACTATTCCTGTGGAAAAATTTGTATAACCCGAGGATGAGAGATGTAGACATGGTGACAAAGCATCTGAACTCCTTCAATACTGTGGTAAGTCAGTTGTTATATGTTGAGATTAAAATTTCATATGAAGATAAGTGCATTAGTTCACTGTGCTCTTTACCAGAATCGTGGGATAGTTTGGTTGTGGCCATTGGTAGTAATACAACTACTTTGATTTTTGATAATGTGGTCTCATCCTTGTTATCGGAGGAGATGAGATGGAAGAACATGGAAGGACAAAGCACCTATGCATTATTTGCAAGAGGATGCTCTCAGGATATAAATATATCTAAGTCCTCAAGTGGGAGATCTAAGTCTAAGGGTAGATCTAAATCTCCCTAAAATTTTGTAAAGGTATGTTGGAGATGTGAAAAAGAAGGGCACTTCAAGAAGCAATGTAGATCCAAAAGCATTGAGAAAGTGAAGGGATTTGAAGGTGGTCCCTCTACAGAAGAAAAGACCTCCAAGGAAGAAGGAGGGGATGTGTACTTGTCTTCTTCAAGTAAACATGCAGATCATGAGGCATGGTTGGTTGACTCAGGTGCATCCTTTCATATGAATCCCCACATGGAGTGGTTATGTGAATATGAAAGGTATGATGTAGGTAATGTTTCCCTAGGTGATGACTCGACAACTAGAATCATAGGACTAGGAAAAGTCAAGTTGAGGCTCATATCTGGAAGGATTAGAACATTGCCTGGTGTTCTGCACATCCCAGGATTGGCCAAAAATGTGATTTTTGTAAGCAAAATGGACGATGCAGGGGTAAAAATAGTATTTGAAAAAGAAACCTGCAAGGTGGTTCGAGGCGCAATGGTGTTGTTGAAGGGAGTTCTGATTGGAACTCTGTATAAGATGCAAGGAAGCACTATTAGTGTAAAAATTTCAATACAAATTAAGTATTTCCTGTGATTCTCCTAACCTAACAATTATATGCCACTGTTAAATACAAAATTGCTTCTACTATTATTCTTGCGGAAAATTAAACCATGATCACAACCATAATCACAAAGTGAAATATCAAGAACACATAACACAAAAGTTTTACCGGGAAAGCATAAAGCTAAAAACCCCACTATCATATATTATGTATATCATGAATCATGAAACAATCTCATACAAAACTCTAATCCAAGAGCTCTCAGTACAATACAGTCATCTCACACTGTCATACACAAATCAACAAATACATGTGCCAATTCCTGTGTCCAGACAACTTGCCTCCTCTGCACAAATCCTTGCAATTAGAATTATCACAACGATACGAATTGCCTAGTTTGCACATGCTCATAAGCATATCCACTGCATGTGTGATCAAATCACAACTGATAGCCAAACTGTCCCTTTCACCTGTTATCTCAACTGGGTCTCCACTAGATTTGACATGCATGTAGTTAACCATGGTGAATCTTCAGTTGCATGTGAGTTCACTGATTTACTGAACTCTCACTAGTGCATGTTTAGTTACAACTAGTACAACTGATCTTAACTCACTTAACTACACTTATAATTCTGTTACAAAT
>ML782902.1:510236-529553 GCA_009831015.1 Picea engelmannii | reverse complement strand
ACTCAGTTATGAATGAAATAATAGATTAATATTTATTGTCTAATTTATTTGAGGGAAAAGTAAATTAGACACATGTTTCTTGTTGACTTTTCAACACTCCCTCTCAACAAGAAAGGGGTTATCCTTCACCCCAATCCTGTATCTATGATATTCAAATTTGATCTTGGTGAGTGCCTTCGTCAGAATGTCTGCATCCTGATCTTCTGTAGGAATGTATTGAAGCAACATGATCTTCTGCTGCACACAATCTCTGAGATGATGATACTGGATATCTATATGCTTAGATATGTCATGAAACACATGATTAATTGAGATTTTAATGCAACTTTGATTATCAAAATAAATCACTGTCAGATCTAAATGAGAACCAAACAAACCAACCAAGATCTTTCTCATCCAGATAGCCTCACATGCAGCTTGACTCACTACCGTGTATTCCGCTTCCGTTGAACTAAGTGCCACGGATCTTTGTTTCCTGCTGTACCAAGAAACAACTATAGATCCGGTACTAAAGATCCCCCTTGATGTGCTCTTTATGTCTGTTGGGCTACCCGCCCAATCTGCATCCGTGAAGCCATGCAACTTCACCTCATCCGTCTATCTATACCATAATCCATACTCAGATGTGCCCTTCAGATATCTCAGGACATGCTTACTCGCCTTCGAAAAGAGTTTGGTAGGCTTAACCATCGCTTGATTTAGTTGGTTAACCATATATCAAATGTACGGTCTCATGTTCACTAAATACATTAGCGAACCCACTAACTGTCGATAGATAGTAGCATTCACTACCTCCCCAGAAGTAGCATCCTCTTTCCTCCAGTTTCTTGGAAGAGGAGTATCCATGGGTTTGCAACCCTCCATGTGAAACTTACCCAGTATCTCCCTTGCATACTTTCCTTAAGACACAAAAAGTTCACCATCTCGCTACCATATTTTCAATCCAAGGAAATAATGAAGAAGGCCCAAATCCTTCATCTCGAACTCCTTTGCAAGGTCATCCTTGCATGAGTGTATCAAATGCTCATCACCAGTCAGTATTAAATCATCAACATAAATCACAATGATTAAAAGTTTACCCTCAACCCCAATTTGGTATAGGGTTGCATCCGCTTCACTTTTGGTGAAGCCCAATCTAGTGAAATAGTTGTCTATCCAAGTGCACCAAGCACGTGGTGCTTGCTTCAGCCCATACAATGCTCTCTTGAGTCTACACACATGTGACTCTTTTTCAAAGGTCTCAAAACCTTCTGGATGTTCAATGTACACTTCTTCCTCAATGATCTCGTTAAGGAACGCAGTTTTTATATCCATCTGATGAATGCACTAGCCCATCTGCACTGAGAGTGAAAGGATGGATCTTATGGAAGAGTACCTTGTGATAGGTGCAAAGGTCTCATCATAATCTATCTCCTCAATCTGTGAGAAGCCCCGTGCCACAAACCTGGCCTTGTATTTCTCCACACTCGCATCAACAACTTGCTTTACCTTATAGATCCATCTCGAACCTACCACTGATTTATCAATCAGTCTTGGGACAATTTCCCATGCACTTTTTTTGACAATGGAGTCATACTCCTCTACCATAGCATCAACCCAAGTGGGGTCCTGCACTGCTTCTTGAAAGGAATATGGTTCAATCACAATAAATTTGCTCATGAGAGCCATGTATCCAACAAATCGATTAGGAGACTGTCTCTGTCTGCGTTGTGAAGTAGGGGCTCCTACATTCTGTGCAACATCTAGTCTCAATCAGTCAGCTTCTGTGGTGTGCTTTATGCCATTTATGATGGATGGATATGCTTGAGTCGTTTCCTCCACTCCGTGAGCCTCTTCATGTGGCTGATCCACATCTTGAGACTCGTCTTTGGGAACCAACAATTCCTCTTATGCATGCAAGTCTAGCTCCCTCTCAAGTGACAACCACATGGCTTTCCCCTCATCGAATTTTATATCCCGTCGCATAACAATCATCTTATTGTTCAACAAATACACATGATAATTATGGGGTGTTTCTGTGTACCACACAAATATCCCAACTTCAACAGTCGGTTCCAGCTTCTTCCTAGCATCCTTGGTCACATGCACATAAATAGATGAACCAAAAATTTTAAAATGAGAAACATCAGGTTTCTTACCAGTAAAAGCTTCTTCAAGTGTACTCATGCGAAGTACTCTATGAGGACAACAATTCTGCACATAAACCGTAGTATTGCATGCTTCTTCCCACAAATGCATTGGTAGGCCTTGATCATGCAACATCGCTCGTGTTGCACCCACGATCGTTCTGTTCTTTCTCTCCACGACCCCATTTTGTTGTGGGTTATGAGGTGCTATGAGTTGTCTTCAAATTCCTTCTCTTCTACAGAAGTCTTTGAATTCGTTAGAGATGTATTCTCCACCATTATCGCTCCTTAGAGCCTTCATTTGCTTCCTTGAATCTTTCTCCACCAATGCTTTAAACTCACAGAACTTTGAGAATGTTTGATCCTTCTTCTGCATGGAGAATATCCATCATTTACGAGAAAATTCATCAACAAAAATAACATAATGCATATGTTTTGCTGTTGAAGAAACCGAGAATGGTCCACACATGTCCGTGTGAATTCTCTCCAGGATCACCGAAGCACGGTTCTCCTTTTCATGAAAGGTGGACTTTATATACTTCCCCAGGGTGTACCCTTTGCACTAATATAACTGAGAAAGTGTTCCCCTTGGAAGTCTAGTAGATATTTTTTGCATGATTTTCAAGGCTCCATGATGAAGATGGCCCAATATCCTGTGCCATAATTTTCCCTCATCCCGAATCACCACTTTTTCTGCCTTGCCTATCATGGCATTGCAACCATCTACCTCCAGCATGTAGAGATTCTTAACTCGAAGCCTTATCTTCTTGACTTGACCCGTTTCTTTATGTGTTGGAAATACTAAAACAACTGAGAGGGGGGGGGGTGAATCAATTGTATGTGAGCTTAAACAATTTTATACTTTTTAAACATTGTTAATCTCTCTTCATGTGGTAATCAACAATATACAACATATGGATAGTAAAAGTAAAGACCATCAGTCACACATAAAGTACACACAGAGACAGATTTTCACGAGGAAACCCATAAAGGGAGAAAACCTCTTCTTCTTCGAAATGATAGGCAGTCTTTTTCAGTTCTGTACATCATTTACAATTGAGCACCAACTCAATGTGAGGCTGCTAACTCTATTTTACAAGCTGCAACTTGTTTGAGAGCACCAACTCTCTGGTTTCTCTAGCACCCACTAGAAGGAAGCACCGACTCCCTAAATATTCCAGCACCAATTGGATGGAATCACCAACTTCCTGAATGTTCCAACACCAACTGGATGGAAGCACCAACTTCCAGTTACACAGGCTCCAACCCGCATAACAGAGAACACCTGTTCTCCCTAGCACCACCTTGCCACCCTTGTTTCTCTGGCTACAACCAGATGGAAGCTACAACTTCCTGTGTTCAAGCTCCCACTTGAACCTCTGAGGACAACAGTCCTCCCGAGCACCTCCCAACCACCCTTGAATATCAAAATAATGAATACACAGACAATTTCCCAGATAAATCAATTCTTACCTTCCTTTCTCTGTTCTGTAAGTCTGATCTGTTCTGCTATTCTGCTCTGCGTTCCATTTCACTTTGCACATCTGCTTCCTTTCCTACCACACATCCTCTTCTCTATTCTTCCTTACTGTTTCACTCCTTTCCTCACCAGAACAACCAACTTGACACTATCTGTTTCGTCTTCATTTATACACACGAGCACAACGTTTCAACTTCCCAACTCCTTGGGGAAAATGACAACAATTGTCCAGCCAACCCAAATGCCAACTGATCGACAACTAATTTGCAATCATGAGTCCGTTTTACTAACGGATTTGTAACTGAAAGAGTTAAATGTGTGTGGAAGAACAATAACCCTACGATCACATTCAAACCTTATCCGCATCGTTGGATAATCTTCATTATTCTTGCCTTTTAAATCGGGTTTCGGCATTTCGACATTTTCTTTGCCCAGGTGTCTCGATACTTTCACATCACGATCTCCGAAACTACGAAATGGAGCTTATCCGGACTGACTCCTTCTCTTCCGGTGACCAAGGGTTGTGACCACAACCTTATGTCTCTCCATATTGCGATTCGCGAAACTCCGACACGGAGTTGAACCAACGGTTCAGATATGAACTTGTTTCAACGACCACGATTGGATCGTGATATCGCACATCGTGAAATCAAGATTCTTGTTGCATTGTGTTATTTGCCTCATGAATTTGCGATCCGTGAAACTCCGATACAGACTTGAATCAATGGTCCAGATGCGATCTTTATTCAGCGACTGCGATTAATTCGCGAAATCGCTCATCGCGAAATCGACATTTCTGATGTCAAGTGACTTTGTCATTTCAAAGTCCCGATCCCCGACGCCTCTCCATTGACTGGAATCAACGGTTTAGATTTAACCTTAATCTGACGGATCAAATTACATCATGATATCGCATATCGCGAAATCAACATTCCTGATGTCAAGTGACTTTGTCATTTCAAAGTCTCGATCCCCGATACTCTGCTGACGTCACACGTGGTTTGACACGTGTTAAATACTGCCACGTGTCACTCTGATTCGTGACTTACAAGTGCCTGAAGTGTTGAATCTGCCTGACACCTGTCATTACCTAGTTGTGCCACGTGTCCCTAGCTGACGTGGTCTACTATCGTGAGTTGGATCCACGATCTAGATCACATGTTGATCTGACGGTTCAGTTTCAGTCGAGATTTCTTTCATCGCGATTTCAAGGTTTCTGTTGTCAAGTGAATTGGACATTTCAAAGTCTCGATCCCCGATTCTTCGATGAAGAAAATCAATGGTCTAGATCTCATTCTTGCTTTAACGACTGCGATTAAATCGTGAAATCGCATATCGTGATTTTGGGGTTCTCGTTGTCAAGTGAATTGGACATTTCAAAGTCCCGATCCCCGATTCTCCGATGAATAAAATCAACGGTCCAGATCACTTCTTATCCAACGGCTGTGATTAAATCGTGAAATCGCATATCGTGATTTCAGAGTTCTTGATGTCAAGAGATTTTGGCATTTCAAAATCCCGATCCCCGATACTCCGATACGGGCTGTGATCAACGGTCCTGATTCATTTTTGATGATGCAAAGACTACTATTGAATCATGAAAGCTTGTTGCAATGGGATTCCTGTCTGATACAGACTTTCCATCAATGACAACCATTCACTGATTCACTGTCTGTTTCCATCAATGACAACCATCGTTGATTCGTTGTCTGTTGCTAACACGCATTCGCTGTCTATGCAATATTTTCCAACAATATCCCCCTTTGGCATTGCTTTCTGTGCAATATTTTCCAACATTATGTTGCAGGTAGGCTTTTCCACTGCTAAAAACAACATCATAGCCTCTGTCCTCCAACATTGCAACTGAGACCAAGTTTTTCTTCAGACCTGGAACATGCATAACATTTTTCAATTGAAATGGTTTACCTGACTCCCTCTGAAAGTTAATGGTACCAATACCAGTTTCACTGTATCGTCCATCGTCGCCCATCTCTATATGCATTCTGAGATCTTTCTCCTCCAAGTCAATGAAAGACTCTTTATCTCCCATCATGTGGAATGAAGTGCCACTATCCAAATACCACACTGATCCCGATGCACCTGAAGCCATGCATGTGATCAAAGCGAAGTCAAGTTCAAATTGTGAGACAAGAGCCTCACCAGTTGCATCTCCAACAACCATCTTGTTCTTCCTCTTCTGCGGACAGTTAGTAGTGAGATTCCCATGTTCGTGACAGTGAAAACACTTCACTTTGGACAAATCCAGCTTCTTGACTTTAGACTCGGATTTTGGATGGAATTTCTTCCCTTTCCCTTTCCTTGCCTTGGTATTCAAAGCACAATCCTCTTCATCATCACGCTTTGATGAAGATCCATCTTTGGTGTTTTTCCTGAACTCCTCTTGCACTAGATCCGACCATAGTCGTTCCCAATCCGACAATTTTTCCCTTCCATTGACAAAGTCTTGATAACTGTGCGAACTCTTGGGAAGTCCTAGGAGCGCCAAGCTCACAAAATCATCAACAAAGACTGTTATTCCCACACTTCCAAGCTCATACTGACATTGGACAAACTTCATGAGATATTTTGGAATGGTGTCGCCCTTCTCCATCTTGATCTTCCTGAGTTTATCTTTGAGCACCAATTTCCTATGGTCGCTACTGTTTTGGAACAGATCCATCAAAACCTTCCACATTGCATGTGGTGTGGTTTTCCCATGGAGACTTTAGACAATGTGGTCTCGTACTCCCTCCAACAAAATCCTCCTCGCCTTTGCCACTTTATTTTTCCATGCATCAAGATTTGCAGTGTCTATCACATCCGGCTTAGGAACATCTCTGTTAATGTAATCCTTCAAGCCATTGTCTTCGAGTACTGCTTCCATCCTGTCCTTCCAAGCAATGTAGTTAGAGCTTCCCTCGAGTGCATACTCCAACCTCAAGCCATTGAAATACATTTCGATCTTGAATTAACTATTGCACCAAGAAAATCTTGCAAATTCGAATGTTATCCAACCACCAAAACTCAGCTGCTACAATCCCTCTTTCCCTGGGAGGTTCGCACCCCACCTGAGAGTAGCCTGAGGGAATTTTACACCCTGCCTGTGTATAGCTTGTGAACTTGACTGGGAAGTTCGCACTGTAATGAACTGTAGGGTGAGGGGAGTTCGCATCTCTCCCTTGATCAGCCTGCGAGAATGCTCAGGGAAGTTCGCACCTCTCCTTTGTCTAGGGTGCGAGAATTTCTTCTTTAAGAACTGTGCATAGTCTAGAGTACTAAAGTTTGCACCCTACTAGAGATGGGGCCTACGAGAATGAAATTATGTTCGCACCTCACTTTTGTAGCTCCGTGGCCTCCGTGGCTTTGATACCATGTAGAAATTTCAATACAAATTAAGTATTTCCTGCGATTCTCCTAATCTAACAATTATATGCCATTGTTAAATACATAATCGCTTCTACTATTATTCTTGCGGAAAATTAAACCACGATCACAACCACAATCACAAAGTGGAATATCAAGAACACATAACATAGAAGTTTTACCGGGAAAGCGTAAAGCTAAAAACCCCACTATCATATATTATGTATATCATGAATCATGAAACAATCTCATACAAAACTCTAATCCAAGAGCTCTCAGTACAATACAATCGTCTCACATTGTGATACACAAATCAACAAATACATGTGCCAATTCCTATGTCCAGACATCTTGCCTCCTCTGCACAAATCCTTGCAATTAGAATTCTCACAATGATACGAATTGCTTAGTTTGCACATGCTCATAAGCATATCCACTGCATGTGTGATCAAATCACAACTGATAGCCAAACTATCCCTTTCACCTGTTATCTCAACTGGGTCTCCACTAAATCTGACATGCATGTAGTTAACCATGGCGAATCTTCAGTTGCATGTGAGTTCACTGATTTACTGAACTCTCACTAGTGCATGTTTAGTTACAACTAGTACAACTGATCTTAACTCACTTAACTACACTTATAATTCTATTACAAATCCAACTCACTCAATTATGAATGAAATAATAGATTAATATTTATTGTCTAATTTACTTAAGGGAAAAGTAAATTAGACACATGTTTCTTGTTGGCTTTTCAACAATTAGTGATGGGTGTAATAGTTCCATTGTTCCTGATATTGGAGTAGAAGAAGAAAAAACTCCTACAGTCTCTGGAGAAAAGGTTATGTTGCAACATCAAAGACTGGGGCATATCGGAGAGGAGAGTCTTCGACTACTACATGATAAAGGAATGGTTGAAGGTATGTCTAACTTCTCTCTAGATTTTTATTTCTGTGAACATTGTGTATATGGGAAGCAGAATCCGGTAAGATTCTCCTCTGGTGCAACGAGGGAAGAAGGAATTTAACAACTAGTGTTCAATGATGTGTTTGGACCTGTGTCGATTCCATTATTGGGAAAATGTATGTACTATGTCTCACTTACAGATAACTTCTCAAGGAATATTTGGAGATATTTCCTCAGGAAGGAATCTAAAGTCTTTGATAGGTTTATAGAGTTTAAGGCTCTTGTTGAGAATCAAACAGAGACAAGAATTAAGGTGTCGAGGACAGATAATGGTGGATAATTTTGCGGGAATGAATTTGAATAATTTTGTAAGAAGTGTGTTATAGAAAGGAAGACGACTACTCCATATACACCTCAACATAATGGAGTTACAGAAATGATGAATAGGACGCTGATGGCAAAATAAATGTGAATGCTCAATGGTGTCGGGTTAGGGCAAGAATTATGGGCATAGGTAGTGGGTATTGCATGTTACTTAGTCAATAGATCACCCTCATCAACATTGGGTGATAAGACTCCACAAGAGGTATGGACTGGTAATAAACCTTCTCTCACACATCTCAAGGTATTTGGCTGTGATGCATATGTTCATGTTCCAAAGGAAAACACGAGTAAGCTAGATAAGAATGATGAAAAGTGTATCTTTATTGGATATAAATATGGTCTCAAAGGTTATAAGCTTTGGAACCCAAAAACTAAGAAGGTAGTGTATAGCTGAGATGCGGTATTTAGAGAAATGAAGGATGTTGTTAAACATAAATTCCTACCAAGTAAGGAAGAACCAGATAAAACAAAGTTTGATTTAAAGGATGATGAATCAGACTCTACAAAAGAACAAGAATCAAAAGAAGAAGATCCTCATACTCCAGTATTGAGGAGATCGGTGCGGGAAAAAAGGCTACCGGAAAGCTATGCTCCATTTGATTTTCATTCAAATTTTTCTTTGTCTATTACTGATGATGATCCTATAACTGTTAGGGAGGCATTGGATTTAGAGGATGGAAAACTATGGGAAAAGGCCATGGTTGAAGAAATGGCAGACTTGGATAAGAATGAGGCTTGGGATCTAGTGGAGTTATCGACTGGAAGAAATCTCATTGGAAGCAAACGGGTATTTAAAAGGAAGTTGAATGTAGAAGGAAAAGTAGAGAAATAAAAATCTCGATTAGTAGCAAAGGGTTATTTCTAGGTTGAGGGAATTGATTTTGGTGAGATTTTTTCTCTTGTTGCCAAGTTAACTTCTATTACGTTTCTGTTATTTGTTATTGTTGCATTTGATTTTGAAATAGAACAGATGGATGTGAAGATAGCATCCCTACATGGGGATCTGGAAGAAGAAATATATATGAAGCAACCATAAGGTTTTTGTATGAAGGGAAAGAAGGAGCTGATATGCAAGATGAAAATGTCCCTGTATGGTTTAAAACAATCACCAAGGATGTGGCATCAAAATTTTTATACTTATATGCTGAGAATTGGATTCACAAGAAGAAAAGAGGATCACTGTGTGTATTTTAAATTAAATGGTGATCATTTGATTGATTTGGTCTTATATGTGGATGACATGTTGCTGACAGGAAACAACAAGGAGATTATCTATAATGTGAAAAATCAGTTGTCCTCTAAATTTGAAATGAAGGATCTTGATTCTGCAAATTTCATTTTGGGCATGGAAATTGAAAGAGATTAGAAACAAGAGAAACTCTGGTTAAATTAGAGAAAATATGTTGAGACAATATTGCATAGGTTTAATCTGTAGGAATGTAAACCGGTCAGGGTCCCTATTCCTAAAGGTGTAAATTTATCTACAGATCAGTGTCCCAAGACATAGGTAGAGGAGGAGGAAATGTCTCATGTTCCATATGCAAGTGTGGTTGGAAGTTTGATGTATGCAATCATCTGTACTAGACTGGAAATTACACATGAAGTGGGAGTTTTGAGAAGGTATATGTCAAAACCAGAGAAGGAGCATTGGACAACAGTAAAGAAGGTTTTTAGGTATTTGTGTGGCACTGCTAGCTATGGATTGTGCTACCAAGGAAGACTAGGATTGGCCAAAGTGTTGGAAATGCATGGATTTGTGGATGTAGATTGGGATGGAAATCTAGATCGTAGGAGATCTACAAGCGGGTATGTGTTTAACCTGTTTGGAGGAGCAATCAATTGGACGAGCAAAAGACAATATATAGTGGCACTTTCAACTACAGAAGTTGAATACATGGAAACAACTCATGTAACCAAGGAAGCAATATGGTTACAAAGATTTTTTTCAGGTATTGGGTTGGTACAACAAGTTGTAAGGATAGATTGTGACAGCCGAAGTGAAATTTTTCTGGCGAAGAACCCGATTTGTCATTCAACGACAAAGCATATTGATGTTCAATATCACTTTGTGAGAGACATGGTTGAAGAAAATAAGGTGTTGCTGATGAAGGTGGACACTTTGAAGAATGTTGTAGATTCATTAACAAAATATGTGAGCACTGAGAATTTCTCCTGGTGTCGAGGATCTATGGGCATTGCTACTATGGATTGTTGACTATGTAACCCTATAACCCCTTTGTTTGGGGGGCACGATAGCTCGTTGGAAAGGTCTATCTGAGGAATACACATTTTTCCGCAAGACTATGACTCCGACTACATTCTGAATGTGGCAAGCTCTAAAAACGTTGTTTAGTGCCTCAAAATGGCCCTGAAAGTTTGGAACTTGAAAAACTAGAAACACAACTGCCAAAATGAGCTAGTTGGAATAGGTGGGTGGCCACTGATATCCACCTGGATCAAACCTCCCTCCTTAGGAAGAAATGGTATCCATTTCTTTGAGTTCCCGAGGGAGAGGGGAAAGCGATTGAATGTTGGTGCACTTCTTGCTTTGCTAGAGACATTGCATTGTGGAAGGTTGTCATGAACCTATTGTTGGTGGGGTTGAATCTGTTCAACCAATCAGGATAAATGAAATGTCTGGGTGCAAAAGGAATATATGTGCTTTGCTTCATTCTTTTTGACTTGCTTCTGTTGGATAGAAGGTGCTTGGGTTGAGGCTATAGTGGTTGCAGTATCCTTCTGTTCACCTTTTGAACAGATTATGAAGAAGTTGAATTTTGCAGTATGAGATACTACCTTGCGACATTGTTTAGGTGGGACAGTGGTTGGAAATACCTCTGTTATCCTATAGAGATGACCCCCCAGAGTAACAATGACACTATGGGGTCGAGACTCATAGATATCATGGTGCTTCCACATATATGGTTGGCCGAAGAGAACATCACATACATCGAGAAGGGAAATATCACATAATACCTCATCCTTGAAGGGCTAGATGTCGTATGGCAATCGACACTATTGGCTGACATGAAGATCTTGTCCTTGGCTAAGCCACTCGATGTTGTATGGCTGCGAGTGTGGTGTTGTCGACAATATCAACTATTTGGCGACCTTTTCTGAGATGAGGTTCTTATGGCTTTTGCTATCCACAATAAAATGCAGCAGGTTCCCCTTCACCCACATATGTGAATGAAAAAGGTGCTCCCCCTCTTCAGGATCTGTGGGTTCTTCTGGTTGAATTGTTGTGGTCGTGACAATAGCAATGTGTTCTGCATCGATGATCTATGTTCTATCAGTATTTTTTGAATCAGATTTTGAATTAGGGTTCGACTCCTTGTCTTTGATATTGGCTGCCAATAACTGTTTTTTGCGATATTCATAGTTGTTGTGCCAGGTGATTTTGTGAAAATCACACCATTTTCCAATGTCCTTCTTTTTCTTTTCTTGACCCTTATTTTCATGTGGCTTGGACTAGTTTTCAGGAGACTGTTTGTTAGGGTCGTCTTTATCATACTTTGGTTGTTGCAGATTTGCAGACCCGAACTCCCATTTGTTCTGGTGCTTAAATTTCTGCTCAATTTTAACAACATATCGATAAAAAACACCAAGTGATGAGATGTCCAGAAAATCCATTTCAGTTTGGATGTATCTGTGTAGAGCCCCAAAGTATTTCAGAACCAAATTTCGTTCAAAGTCTTTCATACCCAACTTGGTGCGCAATATAGAAGTTATTGGTGAACTCCTAAACTGCTTGGCCCCTCTCTTGCTGCAGTGTGGTCCAACTCATGTACTAGTCCTCATAGTTTCCAACAGGGTAATGCTGTTCCTTTACCGCATCCACAAAAAAATCCCAAGTGGGCCTGACTCCATATATTCTAGACTCTTATGTGGAACTTTTCTCCTAGTAAGTTTCCCACCAATATTTGACATGGGGGAGAGCTTTAAGGAGTGCGAAGGTGATCTTTTCTCTGTCAGAGAAATTATGAACAAAGAAATAACCTTCTAGCATATTTAACCATTTTTCTAGGGCATCCGCATCTATCTGTCCTTCAAATATTAGAATATCAAAATTAAATTGTACATTTAAAGGAGAGGTGACTCCAAAGTGGTCGCTTGATGAATATGTTCATGTTGTTATTGGCAGGTGTTGAATGATGTGGGAAAAATTCTCCATCATTTTGTCCCTTTGTCGCGTGAGAGCTTGCTCAAGCAACAGATTAATATAATTTTCTTCTCTGTCGTTTTTATTTTCTTCTGCCATGGAGGCTTTCTTGGGCATGAGAGAGCAATTTTCTTCAAGAGATACAAGCTCGAGACCCAACTTGCTATACTTGGACCTCATCGGGGACATGCACTGAAAAATGATCAAGAGAAGCCTGCTCTGATACCACTGATTCAGATTATTTTTGGCATGAAATGAGAGCGGAGATATAATAAATAAATGTACAATTATAGTATAAAAAAAATGTATCAGAGATGCAACCATAAACACATAGATACAATAATACACAATTTTCTATTAATGTGCGAAAATGTACAAAGACTGTAAAAATACAAAGTGAAAGACTCGTTAGAATGGTGGAAACTTATCTCTAAGAAGATATGTGTCCACTACTCGCATCACAAGAAGATGGTTTACAAAGAGGATCTAAAGTCCTTTTTAACATAAAGAAAATCCAAAACCCTAACCCCGGAAGATGAAAATCCAACAGTTTTGTGGACCCCGTTTTGGGTAGTTTGGTGTATCAACTTCCCAAGGGAGTAACTTTGGCATACGCTCTTCGTTTTGGGCGCACGATAGCTTGTTGGAAAGGTCTATTCGAGAAATACACATTTTCCTGTCAGACTCTAGCTTCATGTATAGTCTAACTGTGGAAAGCTCTAAAAATGTTGTTTAGAGCCTCAAAATGGCCCCATAAGTTTGGAACTCGAAAAACTAGAAACAAAGCTGCCAAACTGAAACTACCAAAATGAGCCAGTTGGAATAGGTGGGTGGCCACTGATATCCACCCGGATGAATACTGATCCATATTATTTTTGACACGAAATGAGAGCGGAGATATATTAAAGAAATGTACAGAGATATCTCAGATATCCAATAACATAACAGAAATGTATCATAGATGCAACCATAAACACATAGATACAATAATTCACAATTTTCTATTAATGAGCGAAAATGTACAACGACTGTAAAAATACAGAGTGAAAGACTCGCTAGAATGGTGGTATCTTATCTCTGAGAAGAGATGTGTTCGATAATCACATTTGCAAGAAGATGGTTTACAATGAGGCTCTAAATACCTTTTTAACATAAAGAAAATCCAAAACCCTAACCCCGAAAGATGAAAAGCCAACAATTTTGTGGACCTCGTTTTGGGTAGTTTGGTGTATCAACTTCCCAGGGGTGTAACTTTGGCATACGATCTTCGTTTGGGGTGCACGATAACTCGTTGGAATGGTCTATCCAAAGACTACACATTTTTTCGTCAGAATTTGACTTTGTCTGTAGTCTCACTGTGGCAAGCTCTAAAAACGATGTTTTGGGCCTCAAAATGGCCCCAGAAGTTTGGAACTCAAAAAACTAGAAACAAAACTGCCAAACTGAAAATACCAAAATGATCCAGTTGGAATAGGTGGGTGGACATCGATATCCACCTAGATCCTCCCTCCTTAGGAAGCAATGGTATCCATTGTGTTGAGTTCCCGGGGGAGAGGGGAAAGTGATTGAATCTTGGTGCGTTGCTTGCATTGTTGGAGTTGTTGCACTGTGGAAGGCTGTCATGAACGTTTTGTTGGTGGGGTTGAATCTGTTCAACCAGTCGGGCTACATGAGATGTCTGGGTGAAGAAGGAATATTTTCTCTTTGTTGCATTCTTGTCGACCTGCTTCTGTTGGATAAAAGGTGCTTGTGCCGAGGCTGTAGTGGTTGCAGTATCCTTTTGTTCACCTTTTGAACATATTGTGAAGAAGATGAATTTTGTAGTACGAGATACTACCTTGTGACAATGTTTAGGTAGGACAATAGTTGGAACTACCTCTGGTATCCTGTAGAGATGACCCCTGAGAGTAACAATGACACTATGGTGTTAAGATTCATAGATAGCATGGCGCTTCCACATATATGGTTGGCCCAAGAGAACATTACAGAAATCCAGTGGGGAAACATCACATAATACCTCATCCTTGAAGGGATGGATGCCATATGACAATCAACATTACTGGCTGACACAAATATCTTGTCCCTGGTGAATCCACCCGATGTTGTATGGATGCGGGTGTGGTGTTGTCAACAATCCCAATTGTTTGACGACCTCTGCTAAGATGAGGCTCTTATGGCTTTCACTATCAACAATAAAATGTAGTGGGGTCCTTTTCACCCACATCTGTGAATGAAAAAGGCACTCCCCCTCTTCAGGATCTATGGGTTCTTCTGGTTGAATTGCTGTGGTCGTGACAATAGAAGTGGGGTCTGCGTTGATGATCTGTCTTCTATCAGTATTTTCTGAATCATATTTTGAATTAGGGTTTGACTTCTTGTCTTTGATCTCGACTGCCAATGACTTTTTTGAGTGACATTCATCGGTGTTGTGCTAGGGGATTTTGTGGAAATCACACCATTTTCCGGTGTCCTTCTTCGTCTTTCCGTGACCCTTCTTTTCCTATGGCTTGGAATGGTTTTTGGGAGACCGTTTGTTAGGTCCGTCTTTATCATACTTTGGTTGTTGTGGATTTGCATACCCAAACTTCCATTTTTTCTGGTGCTTAAATGTTTTCTCGATTTTAACAACATATCGATAAGCAACACCAAGTGATGAGATGTCTAGAAAATCCATTTCAGTTTGGATGTATCTGTGTAGAGCCCCATGGTATTTCAGAACCAAATGTCATTTGGAGTCTTTCATACCCAGCTTGGCACGCAAGGTATGGAAGGTATTGGTGAACTATGGAACTGCTTGGCCCCTCTCTTGCCGCAATGTGTTCCATCTCATGTACTGGTCCTCATAGTTTCCAACAAGGTAATATTGTTCCTTTACTACATCCACAAAAAAATACCAAGTGAGCTCGACCCCATATATTCCAAACTCCTCTATGGAACTTTACTCCTAGTAAGTTTCCCACCAATGTTTGACATGGGGGAGATCCTTAAGGAGTGTGAAGGTGATATTTTCCCTGTCGGAGAAATTATGAACATAGAAATAACCTTCTATTAGATTTAACCATTTTTCCAGGTCATCCACATCTATCTGTCCTTCAAATATGGGAATATCAAAATTAACTTGTACCTTGAAAGGCGAGATGCCTCTAAAGTGGCCGCTTGATGAATATGTGCATGTTTTTATCAGCAGGCATTGAAGGGTGTGGGAAAAATTCTCCATCATTTCGTCCCTCTGTCACGTGAGAGCTTTCTCAAGCAACATATTAATATAATCGTCTGCTCTATCTTTTTTATTTTCTTTCGACATGGAGGGTTTCTTGGGCGTGTGAGAGAGATTTTCTTAAGAGAGACAAGCTTGAGACCCAACTTGCTATACTCGGACCTCATCGGGGACATGCACTGAAAAACGATCAAGACAAGCCTGCTCTGAAACCACTAATCCAGATTATTTTTGGCATGAAATGAGAGAGGAGATATAATAAAGAAATGTATAAAGATATATCGGATATCCAATAATATAATAGAAATGTATAAGAGATGCAACCATAAACAAAAATATACAGTAATACACAATTTTGAGTGAAAATGTACAAAGACTGTAAAAATACAGAGTGAAGGACTCGCTAGAATGGTGGCATCTTATCTCTGAGAAGAGATGTGTTCGATACTCACATTCACAAGAAGATGGTTTACAATGAGGCTCTAAAGGCCTTTTTAACTTAAAGAAAATCCAAAACCCTAACCCCGGAAGATGAAAAGCCACAGTTTTGTGTGTAAATTCTAACCTTGTACAGTATCTACTGCAAATTGATATTCAGAAAAGAACAGAAAAGATACAATGGAAAATAGAAACATTACACAGAGATTTTTCACCTGGAAACCCAAACCGGGAAAACCAGCATATATTATATTCATACAATTGTGTTACATTGTTTACAATACAATATACATATAGGAGCCAGCGGCATCCAAAACCCTAACCCAATGACCTGGATTAGTCCAAAACCCTAATTCCTTAACCGGAAATAGAAAACCATCGGCAAAAAAACATGTGCCGAAAACCACCTAATATCATGTGGTCCCAGAAATATGTCGTCCCGAAAATATGTCGGCCCGAAACCGGCGAAAATATGTCAGCCCAAATTTTTTTTTTCGAGGGCGTTGCCCCCGAACCCCCGCGCGGGGGGCTCCGCCCCCCTACACCCCTCTTACCCCCCTGCGCGCCCGACACAGGCGCTCAAACACTACTACTCGTGCAAAGAATATAACACATACCCAACATTGTGGACCCTGTTTTGGGTAGTTTGTTGTATCAACTTTCTGGGGGCGTAAGTTTGGCATATGATCTTTGTTTGGGGTGAACGATAGCTCGTTGGAAAGGTATATCCGAGGACTACAAATTTTTCCACCAGAATCTGACTACATTAGTATATTGACTATGGAGATCTCTAGAAAAGTTCTTTAGGGCCTCAAAATGGCCCCGAGAGTTTGGAACGCAAAAAACTAGAAACATAACTACCAAACTGAAACTGCCAAAATGAGCCAGTTGGAATAGGTGGGTGGCCACTGATATCCACCTGGATCAGTTAAATATGTGTTATATTCTTTGAATGAATAACAATAGTTTCTAAGTTGTGCTGGTTGCATAGGGGGGTAAGAAGGGGAGTTGCAGGGGGCGATAGCCCCCCCTTGTGTGAGGGTTTGGGGTAGCACCCCCAAATTTTTTTTCCCTCGGTTTTCATGTCCATTTTTGGGTAGTCCTCAATTTACATGTCCATATATGGGTGGTTTTTCGGCACATGGTTTTACGTCGATGTTTTTCTATTTTCGATTAAGGAATTAGGGTTGTTGACTAATCCAGGTCATTGGATTAGGGTTTTGGATGTTGTTGGATCCTTTCATTAGATTGTATTGTAAACAATGTATGAATGAATGAATATAGAATATGTTGGTTTTCCTGGTTTGGGTTTCCAGGGGAAAAATATTTGTGTAATGTTTTCATTTTCCATTGTATCTTTTCTGTTCTGTTATTGAAATTTGTTTGCAGTAAACTATTGTACAAGGTTAAAATCTACAGTAAGATCTTGAGGAAGTTTTCAAGTAATTCTTATGAAATAGAGTTACCACCAGATATTAGAATATCTCCAATATTCAATGTTGCATATATGTATCCTTACAAATAATTTGGAGGAGGAGATGGAGATGACAATGACACTCTTCAATGGATGAAGCAACTACATACAACAAATAATTTGTAGATGGGAATAATTATTGACCAGAGGATTTCTAAGAAGACTAGAAGGAAGGATTATTATGAATATTTGGTCAAGTGGAAAGATCTTCCTGATGAAGATGCAACATGAATGAGTGTTGTAGAAATCGAGAAGCATGGTAGAAATCTTGAAGGCCTCATGGAAAAGATTCCATGAAAAATTATGTTCCAAGGGATTTTGATGTAGGAGAATCAAATTAAATCTTGAATTCTTACCGTAGGAGGGTAGAAACATTTACTAAAGGGGGTTGGTTCCCTTAATTTTAAATTTTTATTGTAATAGATGAGTCGAGAGATTTCCAGAAGATGTCTAGATTGAATTGGTTGTATTAAGTGTAATTCTTTAGTTTATTTTTAGAACAAAGTGAGTAAATTAAGGATTTGTTGAGATTTGGCTAGGGTGTTGGTTGTTAGATCCATACGAGAACTCATATGAGCTATATTGTTGTATAATGGATTTGAGCTACTAGGTAGCAGAGTGTGTGAGATAGTGGATTTTTTTATGGGAGAGTGAGATTGAAGATTGTGATTTTGTGTGAGAGCTCTCGGATAATTCTATCTCAAGTTCATGTATTAAATAAATGAAATGCAAGGTTTGATTTCATCGATGGTATTAAGTGTGTGATTTATATCTCAATCTAATTCATTAAGTGCTAGTTTGATCACTCTCTCCAACAACATATTTAAACATTCTGTGAACTTAATCCTTTAATTTTATAAATATTTTACAGATAATTTATAGTGTATAGGATCTTTAATCCTCGACCATCGAATCTGGAGTGGAGGCATCGAGACTGTCAGATCATACTCTAGGAAGAGAAAAAAAAATACATTGAGGTTTGATCTATGATCGTTGATCATATTTAGATAAAAGATCCTTAATTCTCATTGACTGAGTAGATGAATTGAAGTCAAATCCATCGATCAGAGACAAAATAAGATCCAACAACGAAGATCCATAACGCATGTTGAAGTTTCTTGATCATTAATTTTATGGAGGGGTCGTGGTTTAGATCTGGACCGTCAGTTGATTTGGCGAATTGTCATTTTAGGATTAATGCATGCGGTGGACAAGCTGCTAACATGCCACAATGTTGAGATGCACTGACCGTTGATCGCAACAGTTGATTAAAACATAACCGTTAGATCGTCCTTTCATTGGACGACTTTTTGGGCATTTGATCATGACAGGGAGAAATATCTACAACCAATATTTGAGGTGGGCTTAGAACAAGGTCACAACCTTCGGTCATATAAGGACATAATTAAGCCTTGTTCCAATGATCTGTTTGTTAGACCACAGACCCAACTATTGGTCTTATTAACACTAGAAGGGAGACAAAATGTCTTTGAACAAAGGGATACAATGAAGCATTGGTCCAACCAGGCTATCATTTTATTACCTTTGTAACATCCCCACTATAATCCCCATTTTAATTAATGCATAATGTAGATATGAATGTGGACGTGACCAAGCGACGTGTATGTGAAATGTATTTTCTCAATTATAAGATATAAAATGTCATGCCAACTACTGGGGTATTGGTTGTGGAGCCTGATTATCTTCCTAATTCAGAGGTCTTTGTTTTCAGCTGTGTTTATACCCCATGAAGAATTTACACCCTAG
>ML782902.1:414438-507237 GCA_009831015.1 Picea engelmannii | reverse complement strand
CGAACAATAGTAAGTTGGATTTCGAAACTGAAAAAGGTTGTTGCACTTTCAACAATAGAATCATAGTATGTTGCTGCTACAAAGGATAGTAAAGTAATGATTTGGTTACATAGGTTTATGGAGGAATTGGGAAAGAAGCAGGAGAATAACAGGTTGTACTATGACAGTGAGAGTGCCATTCATCTTGAAAAGTAATCAGCCTTCCATTCGAATACTAAGCATATACAGATGAGGTACCATTTCATATGATCCGTCTTGGAAGATGGAATTTTGAAGTTGGAAAAGATACACACTAGCCAGAATCCTGTAGACATGTTAACAAAGGGAGTAACTAGGGAGAAACTAAGTTCTTGCTCAGTTTCAGTTGGTCTTCAAGCATGAAGGTGAAGATGAGAAATTTTCCAGGTCCAAGAAGGTTCATAGTCCAACAGATACAACAACGGTGGAGTTGTTGAGATCAGTTTCCAAGTGGGAGATTGTTGGTTGTGGAACCTGATTATCTTCCTAATTCAGAGGTCTTTGTTTTTAGCCGTGTTTATACCCCATGAAGACTTTACACCCCAGAAGAATGTACACTCATCCACGCGGGGGAGTGCAAGGGGGGGGGGGGTTACCCCCCCTGTAGGGTCTGGGGGTAAGCGGGCCCTCGACAAAGGTTCGGGGGCGAAGGCACAGAAGGAAAAATTGCCTTGTAAATGTATATTGTAATTTCATTGTAAATCTAGACCGTTCATTATATGGTCGCATATCTAACAATAGAAGTTATGTTTGGGTTCTTGCCCTGGAAGGAAACCCTCTTTTATGAGGGAAATGTATTGTGGCTATGTATCGTTGTGAATATTGTATTCTGAGGGAGGAGACTGTGAAAGGAAGGAGAGGAAGTTACAATGGGTGTGTTGTAGGTTGTATCCCTTCATTTGCTGGATAATAATAAAGGAAGGACCTGACAATTTATCTGGTGGACGTAGCCCACATTGGGTGAACCATGTATATCTATGTCTCTATTGTATTGTGTATCTTCTGTGTTTTATTTCCGCACTTGTTTTATTTTATTGCTCCACAATCCTGTTTTTCTAACAAGGGGGATGTGGACAAAGATGGGGGATGAGTTTTCCACAAGAGAAGTGAGTTCTAAGAGGGGCCAAGTGGGAAATGATTTATGAGTATTAATTCAACCCACTTTCCTGAATTTTATTATCATTGGGGACAACCCTCTATTTTTTGTTTGAGTGTATGAGATCCCAATCCTTAAACTCATGTAAGAAGGTGGGTGTGAGGGTCAAATCCCATAGTTATTGGAAACATGGGGTTGAGTACAATCAGTTTGGGAAAGAGTGTGAGTCAAATTTTCTTGGGAAAAATAGAGGAGATTCATATGGGATGTTACAAGAAGTTTTATAGGCATGTTTTGGGCATGAATATGAAGCAGAGCTCAATAAAGAAGAGCATTGGAGATGGAGCAAGAAGGCTGGGTGAATTATGGAGCATGCTGGGTCATTTTAGAGCTAAAGACTGAAGAGTCAAGTTGTAGGCCTGAAGAGTGAAATCCTAGGTGAGTTGCACTATAATAGTAAGTGATTATTGTTGTTTTTACTGGTATTTTTCCTGATAGTGAATTCCCTTGAGTTTTTAGTAGTGAGATTCCTGGTTACCTTTGCTAGAGAGACCCTGATAAATGAATGGGATGCCTGATGGACTGAGAGCAGTGAAGAGGTACATTCCTTGGGTTGGGTACGTCAAGAGGAAGAGATTTGGAGGAAATTTGGGATAGTTGTAGGGGAATACTAGTTGCTTATGGGATATTGAGCTATGAGTGGACTGTGAGATGCACCCTTATTTTTGTGGATTCATAGCACCAACTCGGGGGTGACTTGTTGTTGAGATTTGGAACAAAAAGTCTATGGTTGGGTGGAATGTTCTTCCCTTATGAGATTAATTGTTGTGCATTTTGTTCTATGAATGGGAATGATTTATATGATTTTGCAGATGATTTATTAGTTTCATTCATATTCATTTAGAATTTTTTAGATGCATTTAATTGTGGGTATTAGAAATTGGTTAAATATGTTTATAATTTATATTTGGTAAGCTATAGGAAAATTAGTTAGCAATTTTTTTTTCAATTTTTTTGTGTATTCTGCATAGTAATGGTCCTCAATTAAGTTGGGGGACATTACAGATTGGTATCAGAGCTCAAGGTTCAACACTGAGATTGTATGGACCAAGAGCTAGTGTGAAAATGATAGGTTTTCATTGTTGCAGAGTTTCACCGTGATGGATTTGGGGAAAATTGTAGAACCAAAGTGAAATCCCCAAATTTATGGAAAAATTCAAATTTAATTTTTCTTCAGAACAATCAAAGAATAAATTCCTGGCGTCAATCTGTGAGTTGCAAAGTGTGCGTGTGTGTTTAACAACCACCCCCTTGATGCCATACCACGTCGACAGAACTGTGCAAGGCCATGTGAAAGTCGATTTGAGGAGCTTTTACAACAATTAATTAGTGATTTTCAGTGAAAATTTCCAGTTTTCGAAGGTCTTCAACTTGTAGGGGAATTTTGAGGCCATAAACAACATTTTAGGAGTTGAAAATTTCAAACTGTAAGTATTGAAGGTTCCTAATATAATTCTTGTAGGTTAAATAAAAGAGCTTAGTGAGATATTTCCAATGAGCTATTATGATAGTAAATATAGTTTGTATGAGAAAGTTATAGCTAAAACAATTAAGGGTATAATTTTGGCACCAGTTTAGTTTCAGAGGGCATAACTCCTTGCTCAGAAGTCCATTTGGGGCACAGGAACAATATGGAAAGATTTTGAACCATAGAAGTTAGCCATGGAACCTGATTTGGAATCTGGGTATAGAAAAAATGTGTAGGAAGAAAAATAAGACACTTGTAGCATATAGTGATAAAAGGGGAAAATAGCCAAAACTTCCACACAACATAACTTTCATCCTGAAGATCGGATTTGGGAAAAAAATGGTCGTTGGAAAGGTATTGAGGAGGAGAAGACATTTATCAGCCCAGAAAATTAATTTGAGTAGAAAATTTTGTAGTCAAACCAAAAGAAGATGACTAGTGGCCATGAAAGAGCAGAAAAATTTATGCATTTTTTTTCTAGAACTATGTATTTATATATTTTTGTTTAACATAAATTTATTTGCATGCACATTTTTATTGCAAAATTTATAGGGACATGAAGGTATTTTGGTTCCTGTATGAGAACTATAGTCATGGAGGATTCCCAAGTGTCATATATTCATGAAGATGAATTCATAGGGCTGCATGTTATCATGGGAAACACCGAGACAATGTCTAATGGAAGAAGAGATGGGTAGGAGCTTGTAACTATGAGGAGCATGTAAAGAGAAGTGTAGAGCTATTGGGCAGAGAATGAGAAGATCATGAAATCCCATGAAGAGATACTACATATCCTAAATATGTTGCATAGGCATGACAATAAATACTCTGGCACAAAGCAAGCAGATAGTGCTAGACATGTGGCAGCATCCAAATCCCATAAAAGAAGGGATGATCATGGGAATGACATGAAATAAAGGAGTATGAGAAGATGTCATCATTCCCCAGGAAAATACACTAGGAGATCTTGTGCAATTTTATATCCAAGAAGCAGCCCAAGTGTGTCTCTTGTCTGGAGGCAGAGGAAGAGGTCTGTGTCATACATTTTGCAAGGTGAACTTAGGAAAATCAAGCCACCAAATTTTAATGGTGAGAATAGGAAGGGAGAAGAGACAGAAACCTGGCTGTTCGAAATGAAGAAATATTTATAGTTGCATGATTACTCCTCAAGGGTGGAAACAAGAATTGCAACTTACCATTTGCAAGGAAAGGAAGATATGTGGTGGGATCAGCTTAAGCAAGCCAAACACCTTGATGAGAAGAAGGCCTCATGGAGGCAATTCAAAGGATATTTCCAAGAGAAATATTTGTCCAATCATTACTATGAGAGGAAGATGAAAGAGTTCTTTGAACTCAAGTTGGGAAGCATGACAATGGATGAATATGAGAAGAGATTCTTTAAGTTGTTGAAGTATGTGGACTTCATAAAGGATGAGAAGGTCAAAATCCATAGGTTTTTGAGTGGGTTACCCTCTTTCTATAGTGACAAGATACAATATGATAACCCTTGGAATTTGGAGGAGGCCATAAGGAGAGAAAAACATATTTATAAGAAAAGCAGAGGGAGGCCAATTTTCCAAAAAGCTTGAAATGACAAGATGAAGGGTAAAAATGAGCAAAGACCAAAGGGTTTTAAGCCACCCTTTTACAAGAACAAATCACAAGAAAATTAGTAGGTAATGTCAGCTCGAAATGAGCCTAGGATGGTAGATTCATTTGGGAAAAGGCCAAGGCAACAACTTGTACAATGTTGGGGATGTGAGGGAAATCACTTATATAGGGACCACCCTGAAAAAGGAGAAAGAATGAGGAATGTCCACAACATTCAGGAGGCTAAAATAGTTGTATATATGGGAGGAAGGATGCCAAGGATTTATGCAACTTTGGAAAACTAACAAATAGAGTATTAATACCCCATGATTGAAATGGAAGGTAAGATTGATAACCATCCCATAACAATTTTAATTGGTTATGGAGCTAGCCATAGTTTCATAATATCTAACATTGTTGAAATATTTCACTTACAAAGGAGTAAGCATAAGAAATAATGGTTAGTTCAATTGGCCACAGGGGCTAAGAGGAAAACCAATGAGCAGGTTAAATATTTCCCAATAGACATGAATGGGCTCAACACAAAAGTAGATGTGAACATCATACCATTGGGTTTATGTGATTGTCTAATTGGCATAGATTGTTGGAAAAACACCATGTTGTCCTAGAGTGTTACAACAAGACAATCACATGTCTTGATGAAGGGAAGTAGGGAAAGGTTCAAGGCATTCCAAGAGATGTAGTTGTCAGACAGATTTCAACTATGCAATTGAAAAAGAGTTTCAGAAAGGGATGTCATATTGTTGCATCCAATATGGAAGAGGAAACTAGAGATAAGGTGACAAGAATTGAAGACCATCCGATATTGAGTGATTTTGAAGATGTTTTTGGGGAAATCCCAGAATTTCCACCAAACAAAGACATTGATTTATCTATTAATTTGGTGCCAAGAGTTGCCCCAGTGTCCAAGACACCATACATAATGGGCACACCAGAATTGAAAGAGTTGTAGATGTAGCTTGAAGAGTTGTTAAAGGAGGGGTATATACACCCAATTGTGTCATATTGGGATCCCCATTTATTTTTGTGAATATGAATGATGGAACCTTAAAGCTATGTATTGATTTTAGACAATTGAATAAGGTCACCATAAAGGACAAATGTCCTTTCGCAAGGATTAATGATTTATTTGATCAATTGAAGGGTGCAAGGATATTTTCCAAGATCAAATTGAGATTACGTTATTATCAAGTGAGGATAAAAGAAGATGATATCAGAAAGACAACATTCAAGACAAGGTATGGGAATTATGAATTTACGGTAGTGCCTTTTGGGCTACAAATGCACCAAAAATTTTCATGTGCCTAGATTGTTCAGGAAGTACCTAGATAAGTTTATCATTGTTTTCTTAGATGTTATTCTCATATACTCAAAGGCAAAGGAAGAACATGGGCAACATTTGAGAATGGTGCTAAAATTTTTAAGAGAGCATAAATTTCATGCCAAGCTAAGTAAATGCATCTTTTATCAAAAAACGATTCACTACTTGGGGCATATTATTTCAGCATATGGGATAGCAGTTGATCCCGAGAAAATATAGGCCATTAGAGGATGGAAAGTGCAAATAAATGTGACAAAGGTCAGATCATTCATGGGTGTTTTTGGTTATTACTAGAGATTTATGAAAGGTTATTCAAATGTTGCAATTTCAATCACTTCCTTGCAAAAGAAGGGAGTGAAATTCGATCCAGGTGGAAAACAAAGGGGGTTTCCAGGTGGAACGGATATGCATCATGGAATGTAAAGTCAAAGTGATCAAGAACAAATCCATAGGGTTGGTAAAGGTTTAGTGGAATTTCTATGGTCCCGAGAGTGCATAATGTATTTCACGTGTCATTATTAAATAAATATGTGCCTAACTCTAACCACATAATTGATTGTACTATGATCCAGGTGGAAAACAAAGGGGGTTTCTGGGTGGAACCAATACACATCATGGAACATAAAGTCAAAGTTATTAGGAACAAATCCATAGGGTTGGTAAAGGTTCAATGGAATTTCTATGGTCCCAAAGATGAAACATGGGAGCATGAAGAAACTATACGGGAGAATTTCCCACAAATTTTTATCAATTTTGAAGAAAACAAAAGATAAAAAATGCAAGACTCCATTTTTGGGAAGCTAAAGTTTTGGAACCAAATCTTCAAAATTCTTGACACTTGGACTGATATCCTTGATTAAAGAATGGTGCATCCCAATGGACTGAGATAAGTGAAGGGGGTGCATTCCTTGGGTCAACATGTTAAGAGAAACGAGAGATTATGGTTGGATCTATTGTTGGAGTTTTAAAATTGTAGATTTTTTTTGCTAAGTATTGTGATGTAAATTGTATATGTTTTTTGGGATGGTGTTTTTCAATGAAAATGGTGCACAATTATAGGGGAGGGAGAATGTAACATCCCCACTATAATTCCCAGTTTATTTAATGCATAATGTAGATATGAATGTGTCCATGACCAAGCAATGTATATGCGAAATGTGTTTTCTCAATTTTAATAAATAAAATGTGATGCTAGATGCTAGGGGATATGGACATAGATGAGGGATGAGTTTTTCACAAGAGAAGTGAGAGTCTAATATGGGCCAAGGGGAAAATTATTTATGGGTATTAATTCAACCCACTTAGTTGTGAGTGGAATGTGAGAGTCACCCTTATTTTTGTGGATTCCTAGCCCCAATTCAAGGGTGACTTGTTGTTGATATTTTTAATATCAGGTGTATGGTTGGGTGGAACCTCCTTCCCAAGAAGCTAGTCACACAATTGTTTTTAAAAAGATAAGTGTTTATTTGTTTACTAAGTTAAATTGTGAGTTTAGTTATTGTGCATTTTATTCTATGAATGAGAATGATTTATATATTGTTGTAGATGTTTTATTAGTTGAATTCATGTTCATTTAGAATGTTTTATATTCATTTAATTATGGGTATCATAAACTGGTTAAACCTGTGTATAATTTGTAGCTGGTGAGCTATAGGAAAATTAGTTAACATATTTTATTTTTATTTTTATGTGTATTACACATAGTAATGTTCCTCAATTAAGTTGGGGGATGTTACAACCTCTTACTTCTATCCCTCTAACACTAGTAAGAAGAGGCCCCATGTATAGCTTCCAAACTCACATGATAGACCTACAAGGTGTCATAGACCCACTTATTCCCATGGTTTCATGCCATTAAAAATTTATTTGCAAACTTGATGATCCAGGTGGATATCGGTGGCCACCCACCTTTTCCAACTGGCTCAAAACAATTTTCTGACAATTTTGGCAATTTACTATTTTTAGCAGTTTTAACTTCTGGGGCCATTTTGAGGGCCTAAATGAAGTTTTTTCGGGATCGAGATTATCAATGATAGCTGAAGGCATGATTGAGCCACCAAAATGAATCTCCTTGATGATACCTTTCCAACGGGCTATCATACGCCTAAAATGGAGATTGTATGCAAAATTTACGACCTCGGGTAGTTGATGTACTAACTTACCCAGATGGGGCCCACATGACTTTTGGCACTTCATCTCCTAGGGTTAGATTTTTGGATGTCTAGGGTTTTTTGCATTCCTGTTTATTGTAAAAATTCCTTCAGCGCCTCATTGTAATCATCTTCTTGTGAATGAGCACAACTGTCACATCTCTTCTCAGAGATAAGTCACCACCATTCTAGCAAGCTTGTTTTCGCTGCATTTTACAGTTTCAAATTATTTCCTTATTGAATAGAAAACCAGTTTTACTGTATCTCTGCTATTTTTTGTTAAGCACCTGTTAATAATCTGTAGTCATTTCATTCTGCTAATAAAATCTGGAATAGTGGTATCAGAGCAGTTTGCTCCTTGTCGTCTTAATGCATGTCCCCAACGAGGTCGGAGTACAAAGAGTTGGGTCTCGAGCTTGTTTCTCTTGAGGACAAAATCTCTCACACGCCCAAGAAACCTCTCATGGCAGGAGAAAATAAAGATGATGGGAAATGATATCCTTTCAAACTGTTGATTGAGGAAGCCCTCATGCAATAAAGGAACAAGATGATGGATAGTTTCGTGCAAATCCTTCGGTGACTACCAACATGCGACGCATCTTCTTCGAGCGGAGGTGCTACCCCCTTCAAGGTACAAATAAAATTCTATATTCCTATATTTGAAGGTCAGATAGAGGTAGATGATATAGACAACTGGTTGAATCTACTAGAAGGGTATTTTTCTATCCATAACTTTTCGAATAGAGAAAATATTACTTTTGCGCTCCTCAAATTCGTTCCCCATGTCAAAGATTGGTGGGAAACTTTCTGTGAGCAAAAGGAAACAGAGGAACCCTCATTATTTATAGTCATGACCACCTGGGAATCCTTCAAGGATGCTATTAAGGAACAATACTACCCCGTCAAAAGTTATGATGACTTGTATACCAAATGGACCACACTGGGGCAAGAAAGAGACCAAGCAGTGCTAGATTTCACAAATATCTTTCATACCTTGCGCACCAAGTTGGGTATCAAATATTTAGAGTGACATTTGTTGGTTGTGGAGCCTGATTATCTTCCTGATTCAAAGGTCCTTGCTTTCAGCCATGTTTATACCCCATGAAGTATTTACACCCCAGAAGTATGTACACTCTTCCACGCGGGGGAGTGTAGAGGGGGGGGTACCCCCTCTGCGGGGTTCGGGGGGGATATCCCCCCAGCTGGGGGGTCTGGGGGAAAGCAGGCCCCCAATGGGGGTTTGGGGGTGAAGCCCCCGAAGAAAAAATTGCCTTGTAAAAGTATATTGTAATTTCATTGTAAATCTAGACCGTTCATTATAAGGTCGCAGATCTAACGGTAGGGATTATGTTAGGGTTTTTTGCCCTAGAAGGCAACCCTCTTTTATGAGGTAAATAAATTGCGGCTATGGATGATGGTGAATATTGTATTCTGAGAGAGGAGACTGTGAGAGAAAGAAGAGGAAGTTACAGCGGGTTTTGCTGTAGGTTGTATCCCTTCATTTGCTGGATAATAATAAAGGAAGGGCTTGGCAATTTCTCTGGTGGACGTATCCCACACTGGGTGAACCATGTAAATCTGTGTCTCTCTTGTATTGTGTGTCTTCTGTGTTTTGTTTCTACATTTGTTTTATTTTATTGCTCTGTGGTCCTATTTTTCTAACAACATTTGTAGCTCAAGTATCGCAACACTTTGCATATATACATCCAAATTGAAATGGAATTTTTGGACATATCATCCTTGGGTGCGACCTACCAATATGTCGTCAAAATTGAGCAGAAGCTCAAACAAAAGACGCGACAATTTGGGCCTCGGAACCTCTCACAACAAAATCCAAGAAAGGGTGGCCCCAACCCATAGAAAAAAGGATAGAGAAAAGATGTATAGTACCAGGAAAACCAGTCCAACCTGGAAGCAAAGAAGGACATCATAAAGACAAAGAAAGATATTGGGAAGTGGTGCGACTTCCATATGATCTCTTGGCATGACACTGCTGACTGTCGCTCAAACAGTCGCTGGTGGCCGAAGTGAAAGCCTCTGAATCATATGCGGTTTCAGACTCTGAGCCAGAATTAGAAAGGGGAAGACAAATCATTGACGCGGAACCTAGTGTGATTGTTGCTACGACCAAGCTACATCTTGGTGAACTAGATGAGCCAGAAGAAGGAGAATGCCTCTTCCATTCATAGATGTGGGTAAAAGGCACCCCGCTGCACTTCATTGTGAACAGGGGTAGCCAAAAGAACCTCATGTTAGCAGAGGTCATCAAGCAGTTGGCCCTGCCAAAAAAACGTCACCCACAACACTACACCATTGGATGGCTCCGCCAAGGAAGCGATCTCTGCATCAGCCAACAGTGTCGATATTCGTATGACATCAAGCCCTTCAAAGACGAGGTATTGTGTGATGTTTCTCCTCTCGAAGTTTGTGATGTTCTTTTGGGCCAACCTTATTTATGGAAATGTCATGATGTATATGAGTCTAGGCCTCATAGTGTTATTATTACTTTGAACATGAAATTGTAAAGGATAACTGAGGCAATCCCACCTAGTGCTATTTCCTTGATCTCTGTTAAGAAATGCAGGAAGGTCATCTCTCAGATGGGGAATTTTTTCTTCTTCATGATTCGAGAATAAGGGAAATATAACAACCACATCCAGGGTCTCTATGACCGACCTCTCCACATAGAAGAAGCAAGTAGATAAGGTCATCGAAGAATACTTAGATATCTTCTCCTCACCTATCGGGGTACCTCTGCACTGCTAGGTCAAGCACCCCATCAATCTGACCCCCGATGCACCACTGCCCAATGGGAGAGTCTATCGCTGCTCTCTGTTAGGAAATGAGGAGATCAAGCGACAGATCCAAAAACTACTTCGCAAGGGGTACATTTGTCCCATCTCATCACCTTGTGGGAGCCCAATCGTGTTGATACAGAAGAAAGATGGAACCTGATGACTCTGCATTGATTATCGGGCTCTGAATAAAATCAAAGTCAGAAACTGGTACTTGATTCCCCGAATCGATGACCTCCTTGATAAAATCACAGGGGCCAAATAATTCAGTAAGATTGATCTGAATTCTGGCTACCACCAGGTCCCGATAGAACAAACAGATGTATGGAAAACTGCCTTCAAGTCAAAGGAAGGCCTTTATGAATGGTTGGTCATGCCCTTCGGTTTGAAAAATGCTCCAACCACTTTAATGAGGATGATGGAAGATATCTTGTAACCATTCACCAATACTTTTGCAGTGGTGTATCTGGATGAAATTCTCATTTACAACAAGACTTAGGCCGAACACTTGCAACATATTCAGTAGGTTTTGCACACCTTGCGATAGCACAAGCTATATGCCAACTTGGAAAAATGTTGATTCAGCATGGATAGGGTCCATTACCTGGGCTACATAATTGATCAACATGTCGTACATGTGGATCTATCCAAGATCCAATTCATTAGTGATTGGCCAACGCCAACCACACTTACTGAACTTTCAAGATTCTTGGGCCTTGCCAATTTCTACCACAGGTTCGTGTTGGGATTCGCCCATATTGCATGGGCCCTCAGCCAAATAACCAGAAGTGGTGGTAAGGCGAAATTTGCATGGGGCCAATCCCAACAACAAGCGTTTGATGATTTGAAGAAACACTTGTGCTCAACCCCAATACTTTCACTACCAGACCTGCAACAACCCTTTGAGATCGAGACAAATGCTTCAGACTATGTGGTGGGCACCATTCTCACTCAGCACAACCACCCCATGGCCTATCACAGTGAGACACTATTAGACGTTGTCCATAAGTACCCTACTTATGACAAATAAATGTACTCCATTGTGAAAGCCTATTTCCAGTGGAGAAATTACATTATTGGGAAGGAGATGGTCATCCACATTGATCATAAGCCACTATAGTTCATGCAGACACAAGGAAAATTGTAGAATGATCACCATCAAAAGTGGTCCACATTCTTGCAACAATTCCACCTCAACATAAAGTATAAAATAGGAAGCACCAATCGTGTCGTTGATTGCCTCAACAGACCGCCAATTGCGGCACTCACCATGATGCTAGACTCCTATGACCATGAGACCTTTGGACGGCCCTAACTCTATGAGACAGACCCGGACTTCGCCACCACCTACCAAATGTTGGGTGCAAACGCGATTGTCGATAATTTCCATCTTCAAGATGGGTTGTTGTGTTGTCTAGGCCATATTTGTGTTCGATCAAGTGAGAGAGCGAAGATGATTTGGGAAGCCCACTATAGTGGGGTGGTAGTACACTTCTGCATCGAAAAGACAGTGGAAATGCTACATAAACATTTCTACTGGTCGAAACTTCGACAGGAGGTCAACAAGTATATCAGGTCTTGCACTGCCTGTGTTATTGCCAAACCGAACACTAATAAATAGGGCCTACACACCCCTCTTCCTACTCTTGACAGGCCATGGGAATCCATATCAATGGACTACATGTCAGGCCTCCCATCCACCAAGCGGGGAAATGACTGTGTTTTTATGGTTATTGATCACTTTTCTAAGATGGTGATTCTAGTTTCCTGCAAGAAGAACATCACATCAGAGGCCACTGCCAAGATATTCTTTGAATGAGTCTGGGTACATTTTGGAATCCCACAAACCATTGTCTTAGATCGGGATAGTCAATTTCTCAACACATTTTGGTTGAGCCTCTGGTCACTGCTGGACACCAAGCTCACCAAATCCACAACCTTCCACCCCCAGACAAATGGTCAAACCGAGGTTGTAAATCAAATGATTGTGAATATCCTTCACATGTATAATTCAAAGCATCCTCACACATAGGATGAGAGCCTTCCCTATGTCCAACATAGCTACAATAGAGCCCTGCATAGATCAACCGGCCACAACCCATTTCAAGTGGGGTTTGGATTCGAACCATTGGGTCCCATATATGTTGCATGACTTCCCCTTGTAGTCACCTTGACCAACTCATCTATTGCTCCAACTGAAGTTGACAAAGCCACCTGGTTCATTGAGCAGATCCAACACATCTGCCAACAGGTTCAAGATATCCTACATAAGTCCAATGCCAAGTACAAGAAACACCATGATCAAGATTGGGTGCCACATAAGTTTCAGGTGGGTGACAAAGTTTCGTTGCACTTGCAGAAAGAACGCCTTACAGGACCCCATTAGAAGCTTCACCCACTCCGTTATGGGCCTTACACCATAACCAATTCCATGAGAGATAATGCTTTTGAGCTCAATATTCCTCCTTTCCTTGGCCTGCACCCAGTGTTCAACATGGATCTCCTTCGCCTTTATTTCCCACCATTATTGGACACCTCAGACGTAGCAGAGAAACTGACACCAACATATCTCAACCCCGACTACATACAACAGGAATCCAGTGATCATATTGTGGACACACAGATCAAGGGCACTCGACAGAAAAGGATCCAACTTTATCGAGTCGTCAAAGCAGGGCAACTCTTGCACCAAGGCAAGTGGCTCACCCAGGGCCAAATTCAGCAGAAATTTCCTCATCTGATGGGGGAACTCAATGCAATGGAGACCATTGATTCCTAAGGAAGGAGGATTGATCTAGGTGGATATCGGTGGCCACCCACCTTTTCCAACTGGCTCAAAACTGTTTTATGACAATTTTGGCAATTTACTATTTTTAGCAGTTTTAACTTCCAGGGCCATTTTGAGGGCCTAAATGAAGGTTTTTCGGGATCGAGATTCTCAAATATAGTTGAAAGAATAATTGAGACCCAAAAATTAATCTCCTCTATGATACCTTTCCAACGGTCTATCATATTCCTAAAACGAAGATTGTATGCTTAAGTTACGACCCCGGGAAGTTGATGTACTAATTTACCCAGACGGGGCCCACATGACTTTTGGTGCTTCATCTCCTAGGGTTAGGTTTTTGGATGTATAGGGTTTTTGGCATTCATGTTTATAGTAAAAAGGCCTTCAGAGCCTCATTGTAATCATCTTCTTGTGAATGAGTGCAACCATCACATATTTTCTCAGAGATAAGCCATTACCATTCCAGAGAGCTTGTTTCCGCTGCATCTTACAGTTTCAGCTTATTTCCTTATTGAATAGAAAACCAGTTTTACTGTATCTCTGTTATTTTGTGTTAAGAACTTGTTAATAATCTGTAGTCATTTCATTCTTCTCATAAAATCCAGACCACTTGACCACGGAAATTTCTTCTCCAAAGCAATGGGTTTGGGCCAAAAAAAATCCTTCTTCATAAGCTTCTTCATTGTTCCCCATTTCATTGGGTTGATTCTTTCCAATTATTTTTTCCTTCTTTTATGATCTATTTTTTCTTATTATTTATCTTAAGTGTGATTTGTCTTTTTTTTTTTTTACTTCTACTTTTTATTCATAAAAAAAATTAATTTAACTATATATATATATATATATACAAAGTTGATATTGAAATATTTTACTTAAAGTGAACATTGGAATATTTTGTTTATGGTCAACATTGAAATATAAAGAAAAAACCACATGTCAATTCCATGTTGAGCATGGAAGGAACTACACATGATCCTCATACTGGGCTATAGAAAGCATTTTTCGGCTCAATAAGTTAAGTATCATTACTATAAACTTATATTATCTAAGTACATCAATTTTAATTATATGATTATCCATACAAGTTAGAATTAAGTAATTATCCATTAAGAAACTATGAAATTATGCTTAAATCTTTGTTACGAATGAAACTTGTTATAGTAATATTTAAATTGTAACTATTAATAAAAACTTGGTCTATTTATATATGGCATTTTATACCGAAAGAGTAGGTTTCTTAAGTAACCACCACAAGCTGTTAGGTGGATTTCATAAACAAAACTATCTTATATAATAAGTATAGAATCACTACAACTTATAGATAGTAAAAAAAGACTAGTTTTCATTAACATACAAGAAAAGTATGGTTAACTAACACATAAACTAAGAGAATTGCACATATTTTATGCAGTACAAGGAATCATTCTCATAATGGGAGGAGAGTCGTCTCAATCCTTGAAGGTTGTATCTCATCCTTGATTTTAAGGTTTGAAACAATGGGCTTCCATCCATTGTTACCTTGCTTGGACTTAATGGTATTCTCAACTTCAAAGACAGTAAGATCCAATGGAGGAAACTTATCATCATGTTGATATGAAAGGAAGGATAATTTAGAAATTGTTCCCTTCTCTTTCTAATAGATTAAACAATGAATTATGAGGACTTCCTTCAGAGCGTTGATATTTCTTAGAGTGGGCTATTAGGGTAAAGAGTTGGCAGGTAATTCCTTGTTCATGTTACATGGAGCCCATTGATAATCTATTAATTGGTGTAGGTGCACCAAATTTATATCGACCTTCTATAGTTGAAAAATAATCTACAAATGAAGGTTTTTTCATATTAGGGCATTGTCATACCAATACAATAACTTGATAAGACAATACTAGTTAAATATAGATTCATTTATTTTCTTTGATATAAGATAAAAGACTAATATCCTAATAAGTTTCATGTTACCCCCCCGCTCCCCCCCATCCTAGGGGTAACTAAGAAGATGATGTTTCGAGGCCCATAGGTAAAAGACATGGAGTGTCAAGATCTAGATGACCAATTGATCCCACATTAACCAGAAAGATCCCCTCCTCTCCACCACACATCACCATTCATCATCAACAACATAACAACGTCCACCACACCATCCTAGTCTAGAAAGGACAAAATATCTTGCTTCATGAGGTAACAAGTCTAATCTCATGGTAAGTGTCACTTTAATAATTGAGCATTTGATCATGTCACAAATAGTCCTTTCTTGATTATGGAACATTTTCTTGGAACTTATACCCTTTTCCTATTTTTCACCTTGGTGGTCGACATGGTGTCCTAATAAGTGGGTCACCCTTGGGAAAAGGGTTGCTACCAGGTGTTGTGAGTGGGAAATCCCCCTACGAATTAGCACTTAGGGTTTTAATCATGCATGCAGAAAAGACCTAAAGATTCCTACTTTTTACCATCATCCCAGACCTAATCCCCATTATTCTTAAGCAAATACACAATTAAGAAGATCAAGTGAATATACCTTATTTCCGGCGTTTTGATATCGATCCCTCTTCACGCTTGGTTGGTCTTTGAGTGCAACTCTCCTCCCAAGGCTGACCTACATTCACAAAAGACAAACAAAGAATTCTACATGCATTTGATCTATGAATTAATGGGTTAGAGATTTAATCAACATGTATGCAATAAACAATGAAAACCTCATATGGTGGGATGGGAAAAGTACTTCTTTATTATTAAATTCACTAAAGCAACTTACAATGATGAAGTTGACCACCGCTCCACAAATCTGTTCCTGTGCTCCTCTTTTACTGTGCACCAAATGTTAACACACATGCTTCTCTTCTTCGTTGAAATCACAAAATGGTTGCGGAATCTTGGGCAAAGGGGAATACGAATTCAGGTAGAGTTTCTTTACTATGTTTTTCCTCCTTTCAAATGGGACCCCTACCCCTTATTTTATAGGCTAGAAGGAGCTAGGTATTTGGTCGAATGACCAGCCATGCATGGCCGAAAGGTTTAGTTAACTTTCCCTAATCTGTGTGTTCCGTCAACAACTTTCCTTTTTTCGTGCTTCTGAAGGTACACATGGGCTGTAGTGGGTCAGCTAGAGTGTACACACGGGCTGTAGTGGGTCAGCAAGAGTGTACACATGGGCTGTAGTGGATCAAGGAGCATGTACTTTTAAAAAGGGTTTTTTTTAAGAAGAGTTGTTCAATACTAGCTTGGCAAAGAAGGAATATGAGATGGCTTGATGCCAGGTAAGCATGTATGGTGCAAATTAGGGTTAAAACACCAGGGGGTCTCCTTGAAGGGTCATTGTACCATTCCCATTCATACTTACCACTTTACACACCTCTTCCCCTTCGTTTCCTCATCTTTTGGGTTTTTAGGCTTACTGACCCTAAGAAGGGCTTGTACCTCATTTCATGGGAAGAAGGGGCTAAAGGGCTAGAGGTGTTGTATCTAGCACTATAAAAATTAAATTCCACAATCTATCCTTCTAGGTGCTTGACCTAAGGTCCTGAGAGAAATAACATGATTCTCCATAAAAATGAAGGACCTTTTAAAAAGAAAACGAATAAAATGTCCCGCTTGACGAGGGAATGCATTGCGGTGTCGTTTAATTCCAGTGCATATGGAACTCAATGTGTTCTAAATTCAAGTGGCATTGTGGTGATCCTTTTCTTTCCTTACACATAGTACTCAATGTTTGGACCATAAACAATGAAAGGAAAATAAAGGGCTTGGAGAAATTTTGCATTGCAAATGAAGGGATCCATCACACCCTCCACAAAGACACCCATAAATGAGACAATATGAGCCCTTGATATGTCAAGAACCCCATTCCCAAAAGTCCTACCCCCATCCACCTCATATTCATTACATGGCCTAGAGAGGGTCTTCTTGGGAAACATTTGACTTGGGAATTGACCTACCCAATAGGGCACCATGACAACCCTCCCATATCTAAATTTGGAAAAGTTTATAAGGTCTTTAAGCATTTTTTTAATTTGAAAAAGGGGGATTCAATGCACATGTTTGGGTGGTTCTTTTATTAAATCTGGCTTACTTGGCATGATACATGTGACTTGTGGACCCTTGGAGGGAATAGTTTTTTGTATTTGTAGGACCTTGCCTAGTGGAAGACATTCATGAAGGGACTAAGCCACTTAGGCCTTCATAGGGGCTTAAAAACCCATAGGGTGGATGATGCACCCCACTCATTGGAAGCCTAAGATGATGAATATTTCACATTGAGAGGTGTCCCTGGCACATGATGAAGACTCATAACCATGAAGAGAGGGAGACTACAAGAGACTGTGAGAGAAAGAAGAGGAAGTTACAATGGGAGTGTTGTAGGTTGTATCCCTTCATTTGTTGGATAATAATAAAGGAAGGACTTGGTAATTTCTCTGTGGACGTAGCCCATATTGGGTGAACCACATATATCCGTGTCTTTATTTTTATTATGGTCTTTTGTGTTTTATTTCCGCATTATTTTATTGCTATGTGATTTAATTCCTAATATTTGAGTTTGATGAAGGAAACCTTCCACTCATGTGGGATAAGAGGAAGGGAAAGCCAAAGTATGACAAGATGAGTGAAGTTTTATGGCTTGGCCCTTACATTGTCAAGAAGAAATCTGAAAAGGGTACTTACTATTTATCTGCCATGGATGGGAGGAAGATGCCATTACTAGTTTATGGGTCTATCCTCCAAACCTACACAGATGGGAACTAATCTCCATGGGCCTTGGGCCCTAGGTAAGTAGGTAGGTCATTTGCTTTCCTGCATTGCATTTGTGTGTTCATCATAGTGTAGTTGCATTTTTTTTTCATGTTTTTATTTACATGTCACTTCTCTTTCATTTATGCATACTTGTTTTGATCCATTTTCTTGAATTATTGACATGTTATTTATAAGTTTTTGAAGAATGAAAATTTTTCTTTTTAAGGAATAGTTTTCAATTTTGAAAATTTGAATTTTTTCTTATATGTATAAAGGGTGAGAAATCCACCCCTCAATGCTCTAATATCTTGCTTGAGTATGTGTAGGAACATGTCTTACCAAGATATGTTTAGGTTCTCATGTGCTCTATGACGAGCACATGCCCCCATGTAGGAGCCAAATATTACCCCCCCAACCTAGGGGTAACTAAAGAGATGATGTATTGAGGCTTGCAGGTAGAAGACATGGACTACTGGGATATAGATGACCAATTGAGCCAACATTGAGTAGAAAATGCCCCTCCTATCCACCACACATTACCATTCATCATTAGCAACATAACAAAGTCTGCCACACTAGGCTAGCCTAGAAAGGACAACATATATTGCTTCATGAGGTAACAATTTTGATCTCATGGTAACTGTCACTTTAATGATTGAATCATTTGAGCATTTTGCAAAGAGTCCTTTCTTGATTATGGAACTATTTCTTGGAAATTATACCTTTTGCCTATTTTTCACCTTGGTGGTTAACATAGTGTCCTAGTAAGTGGGCCAACCTCAAGAAAAGGGTTGCTACTGGGGGGTCTCCTTGAAGGTTCAGCATACCATTATTTCTCATACTTGCCACTTTCCACACCTCTTCCCTTTCATTTCCTCATCTTTTGAGTTTTTGGGCCTACTGACCCTGAGAAGGGCTTGTACCTAATTTCATGGGAAGAAGCGGCTAAAGGCCCAGAGGAGTTATAGATAGCATTGTAAAAGTAAAAATCCATAATATATCCTTATATATGCTCACCATAAGGCCCCGAGATAAATGAAATGATTGTCCATAAAAATGAAGGACCTTTTAAAAAGAAGATCAATAAAATACCCCACTTGATGGGGGAATGCATTTCACTATCCTTTAATTTCCAGTGCATATGGCACTCAATGCATTCTAAATTCAAGTGTAATTGTGGTGATCCTTTTATTTTCTTACACATAACACTCAATGTTCAGACCATAAAAAATGAAATGCAAATAAAGGGCTTGGAAAATTGGTGCATTGCAAATGAAGGGATGCAACATACCCTCCACAAAGGAACCCATAAATGAGACAATATGAACCCTTGATATGTCAGGAACCCCATTCCTAAAATTCCTACCCCCATCCACCTCATATTCACTACATGGTCTAGAGAGGGTCTTCTTGGGAAACATTCCTTGACTTGGGGATTGGCCTACCCAATAGGGCACCATGACAACCCTCCCATACCTATATTTGGCAAATTTTATAAGGTCTTTGAGCATTTTTTTAGTTTGAAAAGGGGAGATTTAATGCACATGTTTGAGTGGTTCTTTTGTTAAATATGTCTTACTTGGAATGATACATGTGACTTTTGGACCCTTGGAGGGCGTATTTTCTTGTCTTTGCAGGACCTTTCTTGGTGGAAGACATTCATGAAGGGACTAAACCACTTAGACCTTCATAGGGGATTGAAATCCCATAGGGTGGATGATGCACCCCACTCATTGGAAGCCTAAGTTGTTGAACATTGTACCTTGAGAGGCATCCCTAGGATATGATGAAGAACTGAAACCATGAAGAGAGGATTATGTCACCTTATTATGCCTTGACATCCCTCTTGAAGAGCTTGACGTCACACATTTGGGAGGATGTTTGGAATTTTAGGTGCACTTGGTGGTGTTGTGGGCTTGAAGCACCACCTTCTCGCTTGATATGGGGATGATGTGGCACCTTCCTAGCTTGACGTCCTAGCCTTTGGAGGATTTTATTCACACGTGCCACCTTGTAGGAGATTGTTATGGGATAATGTCCCATCATTTTATTATTTTTGGTCATTTTGTAGCCTATTTGGGAAAAAGAACAAATCAATTTTCTAATTAAGCATTGTAACTTAGGTTTTAGGCCTAAAATTATGGATTTAATTGTAAAGTGGATAAACATGACTTGGGTTTTTTCTCATTTAAATATGAGGCAATTCACTATCTCTCTTTTCTTGTCATAATGGATGCACCACTTGTTATTTGGAGTTCTAAAGGCTAGAGAATTCTCTTGGTGGTATTTCTTTGGCAATTTGTGGATGATATCTTGGTAGTAATGGGCTCTTTCATGTTATCTCTTGGATTTTGGTGAGTAATTTCTGTAATTTATTGTCATTTTTCTTGTTAAATTCAAGAAATATATCTTAAACCCTAGGAGGAGTTAAAGGGATTACACCCCCCACCAAGGATTATTTCTTTTTTCTATTGAAGTTATATAAGGCTTGCAACAAGAAGTAAGAGGATTTACACCCTTGTTGCAAGGCTTATCTAGGGTTTATTTCTCTAGGAAGTAAGAGGGTTTACACCCCTAGAGAAACTTCAAACCCTAGTTCATCTTGGATTTTAAGCTAGACGATTTGGAAGGAGTGTTGTTGGGTTTTATAAGGGTTTAACTCTCAACAAAGGTATATTATTCCTCTTTGCCTATTTTTCCTTCTGTTAGAACTGAAAGTTACACTTTGACTGCTATAGTGCGAGCTCAGTACCCATCAATAGGTTTGTAAGGTAAGTTTTAAGATAAAGTGTCAAATGGATAAAACTCAGCCCAACAATGTAAATCACATAAACTTCTAGATAAGATCTATCAACAAAAGAGGTATTGTATAACATAGATAAGGGCTTTAAAGAGTATTGGGATAAAAGGTAGACTTTAGTGAGAAATATGAATTAAGTCTACTATTAGCATCAGGCATTACTAACAAACCAATGGAGGAAACGATTTAGACATAAGAACTTCTTTAATCAAAGCTTAAACTCTGAGAACAATTATAACAACATCACAGTCAAACCTCCATTGCAATACAACTATAAAATATCAATCGAAGCATTCAATGACAGTAAATTTTAGAGTGAGAGAGAAATAAGATGGTAGGAAAGAAAATGATTTCTATTAGACAAAAATTCTCAAGTCTGATACATAAAAATCCAGAGTTGGCTCTGTTATATCAATATATCACAAAAAGAGTCTTACATTAACCATTCAAACCTATACAATGACTTATAATGACCCTATTATATCCCATGCTATGAATGACAGTTGTACAATTCGAAACCCCCTCTACCATAAGATTCCCACATCATGAAGCTAGAGTAACTACAACTGTTCAACAAAAATAACTCACTGCTAAAAACTAGGCTTAATGTTGGAAACTACCCTAACATATTTAATAGGCTTGATGATGTGTCCCTTGAGCGCATCTTCTTCTTGTCAGGTGTCCCTCCATATTTAAACTAACATCCAAGAAGATGTCCCATGCTTCTCTAGCCATCTAGAAATCGTTGATCCTCTTGAAACCTCTAGAACAAACATTCACAACATATTCTATAGCGCCATCTGTATTAGCGAGTTCACAATGAAGTTCACAACACCTGACTGCATAAACCAATTCATAACACCAGGCACTGTGAAATTTCCTGCAACTGCTTAATATATCTAGTAGATCCCCAAAACACCCAAAAAAAACTATCTTCAGAGATAGAGATGCTGTAAAAACTCATTATCTGGTATATGAGTGGAAAATTTAATCATAGGCATCATACTTCACCAAAATATAAAAAATGCAAGAAACAAGCACTGTCTAAAACTGAAACTCTTTAAGACATTTCATCTTTTTACTTTTTGAGTCTGGAACTCCTTCTCGTGGAAACTTGGGCCACCACATCCAAATTCGTCTTGGTCAGCTCCTCCTTGAAAGGTTGTGGCTCCATATTTAACCCCCTGATATGACTTTGGTAGGTTATATTCTTTCTATATAGGTTCTTAAGATGCCTATGGGGAGGTCTAACTCTTTTAGCAATGAAATTGGATTTTACAAGAGTCCCACGATACATATCCATGAGATCACTTAGCTTCTTCTTTTTAACTAACTCCTCCCTTTTAAATTTAGCAATTTCAACTTTGGCCTCTTTAAGTTGTTTGTTCAGCCTTTTAAAGGTAGGGTTATCTGGATGAGTAGTTATGTCTATAACCTCAATGTTCTCCTCAATAGGTACAATTTTACCTTTACCTTTTCTCTTGATTGGAGCTTCCACTGTGTCTTCTTTCACAATACTTTCCTTCTTTGCTGATGATCTAGTGAAATGTCTCCTAACCTTAGCTTTATCTACAACAGATGGTGAAGGGAAAAGTAACCTCCTTCCTTTTGATCCCATGGCTCTGGTTGATGGAGTCTCTATTGACTTTGGAGCTGGTTTGGGTGAAACCCCCCCTTTTTGGAGAGTAATAAGATCCTCCTTCTCCTTCCTATTCCTTAGTTGTTTCATCATTTTTAATAGTACCTTTTCTCTTCCTCTTCTTGCTTGTCTGTGTGTGTACAATACTATCAGCCTGAAGAGGGGTTTTTACCTTGGATTTTGGAGTAGGAGCAACATTTAATTGAAAGTGTGAAGAAGTAATGAATTTCTCCCAGTTAATGTTTTTCTTCTTTAATTCCTCCATCATAATAATTTTAATCAGCCATGAATGAAAAACACTTGTATCAACTGCCTTAGACTTAGCCTAGACTATGTCAACCATTTTTACAATACTCTTAAACAAATAAAAAGGAAGATTCATAAGGTCTTTTCATGTGAAGTGCAACATAAGTATTATGTGGTACTGATAAATCATGTTGAATCTCCCTTCATAGGTAAAGTATCTTTAGATTACTATTAGCATCTTATCAAAACCTTCAATCATGTGGCTCCTGGGCACTCTTTTTGATAAATTTTCTCCTTGATATTTTGGTTTGAGGAATTCTTTGGAGAAGGATGCATTTAGGTTCATGGCTTTAAACCATTTTTCCCCAGTATTAGGTATTTCAGTAGCTGCTTCTATGGTCACTTAATATACCTCAAGTTCTAGTGTCCCAATCTTGGTCTTGGTTCCATCAAAATTCAGGGAAAATTCCCTAGCCACCTCAGGGTGCCCCCTCTGCATTTTCTGACAGAAACTAAAACAACCCACTCTTTGGAATACTTCCCTGATCAGGGGTTCAACATCAAACAATTTCATATCATAGGGCTCATTCCTCACAATGCCTCCTCATTTGGGAGCCTTATTTTGTTTTGGAGTATCCATTAATGTTGTATGGAGAAAATCTTACCACAAGTTTTAATGGTGCAAGAGGAAAAATAGGGAAAACAAAGGACTAGGGTTTTAATGGATAATTTTATCAAAGGTTGGTTCTGTATAAAGATTTATGTGTTTATCAACCCATTTAAACTCTAGGAATAAGACAAGGTAGATTTCAGTCAGAGAGATGAAGGAAGACTACAAAATAATCATGAAGGTATAAAGAAACAACTTGCTGCAATACAGGTCTTGTTCACCACATCACTATCCTCTTGCAAAACTCACAATGACTTCACAAGTAAACAACTTTTTATCTCAGACTAGATAGGAGCGAATTTGAAAATGAGAACTTGATGAAAATGGTCTTTATAAAAGGTGTTGGGACATGGGATTCACAATGCTAAGATTTCTACACAGAGTTTGTAGCGCCAAAACAAAGGGTTAACAACACTTGGGAAATTAAGCAAAGAAGTTGAATGGGAGATGGGAAAGGTGGCCTAAAACAAAGATTTCTTAAGGATTTAATGAACAAGGTTTAGAGCTAATGAAATTGGGCTAGGAACGTGTCAACAAGGTAAGTGAGATAGTTTTCAATGCGTATCACCAGTCCACAGTTCCCAAAAGGAAAAAACAACAAATAGATCCTTTCATGTCCTTCAAATGAGCTAAAAATACTCATGGAGTACTTGGTGGCTTTGACTTGAAGGCTGATATTTTTGAGTTTGAACAATTTTGTTTGCAGATAGCCTAAACTCAAACTCGCCTTCTCCATCAAGTTTGCAACAATTTTCATAGCGCCTGTCTAAAAACACCAGATTTGCAACGCCAAGATAGAAATGATTTGAATACTTGAAGAAAATAGTTAGAAATCTTTATGACGAAATCTCATGCTATAGTTTAAAATATTAGTGCTGAAAACAAGGAGGTCTTCATTGAAAAGACTCATGAGTGGAATGGTGGTAATGAATGGATGATGTACTTTTGGATGCGGTGCGAACTCTCTAGTGAGTTGGCAGCGTACAAATCAAACTTAATTTGACATCCTAACAGGTAAGGTAACATAATGTAGGGGTCTAAGTACATTATGGAGGAGGTGACACGTTAGGGTGATAGTGGAGAAATGAAATATGTGACATATAAAGGTTTGTCCAATTTATCATGATGATCAAGATATAACCTAAGGACTATAGACCAAAGCCAACACTAATCTTTGGTTTATTTGTGTCAAAAATGAAAAATGACACAAAACCTAAAATAGGAAAACAACAAAAACCTAAAATTTAAGCAACACTTATGACTCAAAATCAAAGAGATAAAGAATTTTTTGACCTAAGCAATTCTATGTGATAACACCTTCCAAGGAATATACTCCATTCACCCAATAATGAGGAACTAGTACTTGCATTGGAAATTGTTAATTGTTGCATTGGTAAACGTGAAAGTTGAGATTTTAGAATTGTTTAAGTTGGATTTAAATTTTACATGTTTTTGGATAAATTTTCCTCCAAGGGCATCTTAATTGACCAAGTGGTTAGTTTGTTGTAATGGATATTAAGCTACAACCATTAGGGCTGCAATAAACTCTCTTTCTCAACAAGTTTCTTCACTTTTGATTGCTGAAATTTGCATGTAAGTAGTGAAATTTGATCTACTTTACAAGGGCTATTGATTCGGTAACTTGCTTGCTGATTTTTTTGGTTAAAATTTGCTGCTGTATAAAATGTTTTCTACAGCCGTAGGGATGTCATAAATCTTTTCTTATAAAACTCATTAACAACCCTCATTTGTCATCAAAGTCTTGATCTAAACCTTGGAACATTGTGTACTAGTTACAAGCTTTATTTTCCAATATCATATACTTGATTTTGATGGTTAAATTTGCAGTTGTTGTAATTATTCATTGCTGATATAGAAATGTTCACTGCTGCAATTTTGGGATAGAAAGCATAACTTGTTGTTTCCCTCCTGTTCCTAGGATCATTTCATCATATATTGTCTTGGTTTTGGTTTTCTAACATTTTTTTGCAAGTATTCTTCATTGGAAATGTTTCCTTGATCAATAGTCATTCGCCATCAAGCCTCTAGAACCTTTCATTTTCCCCCATAGGGGTGCTCTATTCTTTTCCCTTACTTCCCCTTTTGCAATCACCTTAGGGTCACTTGGGAAACCTCCCTTGTGTTGGACTTGTCCATCACTAAAACGACGGGGATATCTATTGAGGTGACAAGGATAGGTGTCCCCAATTGTGTCACACATTTGTTGCTTCTATTGGGATTTTCCCAAACTACAAAATGTGTGAAAAAATTGTCATGTTCCATTGAACTCAATAACCCAAGAGACTTTGTCACATAGAAATAAACTTTAGTCTAAGAGATTGTTACAAGTCATAAATGTATAGAAAATTTAAGTATTGATTCTTGAAGAGATTTATTATATAAATAAATTTGGCCCCTATGCTACTTAAATCAATCTCCTTAGAAAATGAACTCCCTTAATGTGTAAAATATTCCCTTTTTGAGCTCAAATCAACATCACATTTTCCCAAATTTAACCTTCAAGAAGAACTTTAAGGTTTTTTTTTTTTTTTCATCAAAATTAAAGCATATTCATTGTTGCAACTAAATCCCTTGTTGTTCATGCACAAATCTCACCGTGTGTGAAACCGGATCAATTTGGCTTTTTTTTTTTGCCGTATTCCTTTTTGTCCAATTTGACCTTTAATATGTATGTATATATAAATTTATATCAAAACTTTATAAAGAAGGCCACACATTTTATCTTTTTGGATTGATGGCTCCTAGGTGGAGCCACCCCCTTTTATAAATGAATAACATAAAGGAAGGGTTAAAATACTACCACTCACGGTATTTTTGATACAGTTTCGAAAGAGAAATATGTGGATGGCTGGGGATGTACACCACCTAGGTGTTGTCACTCTTGGTGGTGGGTGGGGGGAGATCCTTGGTGGAGATACAAAGGAAGGGGGATCAAGACGGATATTGCGGGGTTTGGTAATGGAAGGGAGGGGGGTGAAAGACATGGAGAGGGAGAAAGGGATGACAAAGAGGGGAGTGAAGGTGAGGGGTTTTGAGGGGTGAAAGTTGGGAGTCGGGGTGGATGGGAAGGGGAAAGGGGTGTGGAAGAGGGAAATGTATTTCTTACTCCACATGATCCCTTTTGCAATGGGTAAATGGGAGAGGGGTCATAAGAAGGAGGAAAAGTAGGTTGGGAGGGTTGGTGTAGAAAGTATGAGAGATTATGGGGTAGACCTATGAATCCCTTATGAGTTATGATTCATGTAACTAGTAGCAAAGTAGAGGGAAAAGAGATTGAGGGGAGGAGTAACGGGGAAAATAAAAGGGAAGGTAAGTGTGGAGGTCATGATAACATGGAGGTTGGGGTAATGTGGCTGAGAGGTCCACGGGGGGTTCGACTTCCCCTTTCAATAACAAAAAAATCCACTATTAAAGATTTAAACCAACATCAAAAGAAACTAAGAACAAATATTTTCATTGAAGTAACATCAAAATAAACCAAGAACCATGATGAAACCAATAATATCATGAAGTTAAAAAAACCATCTATTTATGCGGGAAAATGACTTTAGCCAACCACACAGACTCACCTGGTGAAAAGACCCAATTAGATCTTTTTTCGTTGAAATGGTGAAAGCTCTAGATATGAACAACTCTGTTGGTTATTTGTTTAAGTGCATTTTTACCAGTTAAGTCTTGATTTACCCATGGTTTGTAAATGTGTTTATGTGCAATGTAACTAAGAAACAAATACAACATGCAACATATAATATGTAGTTTATTCTATTTCTATATAACCTATTCAACAGTGCACCGTAATTAGAACTAAATTTAATATAAAACATAAGGTATGTATGGATAGCATGGAAGATAAATTACCACTACCATCAGTACCTAATCCAACTAGCTAACCAAAAAAGTAGTGAATGTCGAATATAAATTACAACCATCACAATTTTGCATGAGATAACTTGGTTATGTTGTTCCCTAAAAAGTTCATGGCTAGAGAACTAAGCCAAGGCACCCTTTGGAATTATTCCTCACTTTAAGATATTATGAAATAATCTTGTAGCCATAAAGGATATCCATTAATATTAATATGTCTTAATTTTAAGATTTTTAACTAGGACTTTACACATCTAAATGATTTCATTTCTTTTAAGAGGTTGAGAAAAAACTATTGAAAATATGGGTAGAGAAATGGGGATAGACTTTTCATAAAATATGGGCATTGTAAAATATGGGAATTGTAATCTTGTTTTATAAACATTTGATAAATAATAATGAAATATTCTTAAGGAAAAAAAAAATATTCTTTGAAATATCAATGAAGATGACAATCGTTGAATTAAAGGAAACAAATATTTAAATATTAAAGAGAGGATGGCAGTGTTTACTTTTCTCAAATGCTAAAAAAATGTACCATGCATTATTCAAATGAATCCAATAGTTCAAAAGAGGACTATAAAACTTGATATAACCTTAAATTCTAAAGCATAACAATTCTTTATGCTAAATGGGTTAGTAGCATATACTATATTCCATTATTAAAGTATAAACTTAAATTCTAAAGCATAACAATTGTGCATAATAATGGTTTATACTAAATGGGTTAGTAGCATATACTATATTTCATTATGGGATAGCATATTGGTGAGACATGTGTATACTTTTGGTACGACGAGGTCACAGATTTAAGCCGTATCTATGGGGTTTCAGTTTAGCACTCTTACCATTCACAAATATAAATATAAGAGGACATGTTTTCACCTCTTTTTCCTTTCTAATTCTTCCTCCTTTTGTTGGTATTCGGGATGGGTTCCTCTTGAATAGAGATAAGAATTTTAAATCATAACTATCTTTGTCCATTCATTTCCAGTGGGATGATTGAGCTTAACCATTTTCGGATAAGTTACATCTAATTCTATAAATAAATAAAAGAAATATGGAGGATATAAGTCATTAACAACATTAACAATTTAAAATAAAAAAGTAAATTTTCATAAATATGTTGTCTCCTTAATGATACTTTCATATTTCTAATTTTTTTTTAATGATACTTTCATATTTCTAAATTATTCTTTTTGATTCAATAAATATTCATGATAACTTTCCTCACTATGGAGGATATAAGTCATTAACAACATTAACAATTTAAAATAAAAAAGTAAATTTTCATAAATATGTTGTCTCCTTAATGATACTTTCATATTTCTAAATTTTTTTTAATGATACTTTCATATTTCTAAATTATTCTTTTGATTCAATAAATATTCATGATAACTTTCCTCACTATAGAGATGATTCTATTTGTCCATGGAGGTGGCAAACCAAAGCTTATATAAGTGTTTGTATTTGTTCTTGAAAGTTTTGCTATTTTGATAATAATATTACATTTATTATGAGCTATTTGGATGATAATATTTTGGTATGCATTCTTTCGTATTTATTATCACTTATTTTTTATTTGTTATTGTTGGGTATGTGTTATATTCTTTACATGAGTAGTAGTGTCTACGTTGTGTTGGGAAACGTGTCACATTTTTTCCTTGTTTTTCATGTTTCCTTGATTTTTGTGTCCATTGTTGGGCAGTTTTTCGGCACATGTTTTTTCACCGATGGTTTTCTATTTATGGTTAAGGAATTAGGGTTGTTGACTAATCCAGGTCATTGGGTTAGGGTTTTGGATGCCGCTGGCTCCTATATGTATATTGTATTATAAACAATGTATCACTATGAATGAATATAAAATATGTTGGTTTTCCCAGTTTGGGTTTCCAGGGAAAAAATATCTATGTAATGTTTATATTTTCCATTGTATCTTTTCTGTTATTTTACGGAAAATCTGTTTGCAGTAAATATTGTACAAGGTTAAAATCTACATTTGGTATCAAAGCTTTGTTTGCTTCAGGGGATGCCTTTATGGTCAAGGGTTTGGCTCAGGACTATGATAAGCCTTGTTACAATGGGAGATCCGTGGTATTGATTTTTCAGGTGAAAAGAAATGCCAAGCAATTCGAAAATGGAGATCGAGAAGTTTAATGGGAAAATTTTTGAGGTGTGGAAGCTCATAATGGAATATCTGTCGGTGGATAGAGATCAATGGATCTTGGTAGATAGAGGTACTGCACCTACAAGAACTTCAACAGATGACTAGAAAAAGTTGCATCGAAAGGCGAAGAGCACAATCAGAGTGTGTCTCTCAGATTCAGTATTGCTTAATGTGTGAGAGGAAGCTACAACTAAGGATTTATGGGATAAGTTGGGGAAGTTGTATCAGTCTAAGTCCCTAGTAAATAAAATATTTTTGAGAAAGAAGCTGTATAACTTGAGGATGAGAGATTGAGACGCGGTGGCACAACATTTGAACGCCTTCAATTCTATGTTATTTTAGTTAGTATTTGTTGAGATTAAAATTTCAGATGAATATAAGTGTATCAATTTACTGTGTTCTTTACCAAACTCATGGGATAGTTTAGTTGTGGCCATAGGTAGTAATACAACTTCCTTGAAGTTTGATGAAGTGGTCTCATCTTTGTTGTCGAAGTAGATGAGACGAAAGATATGGAAGGATAGAGCACAAACACATTATTTGCAAGAGGACGCTCCCATGAAAGAAATATATCTAAGTTCTCAAGTGGGAGATATAATTCTAAGGGTAGATCTAAATCTCCCAGAAAGTTTGTAAAGGTATGTTGGAGATGTGGAAAACAAGGGCACTACAAGAAGCAATGTAGATCCAAAGTTGAGAAAAAGAAAGAATCTGAAGAATCTCCTTCTACAAAAGAAAAGGCCTCCAAGGAAGAAGGAGGGGATGTGTACTCGGCTTCTTCAAGCACACATGCAGATCATGAGGCATAGTTGGTTGACTCAGGTGCATCCTTTCCTATGACTCCCCACAGGGAGTGGTTCTATGAACATGAAAGGTATGATGGAGGTAATGTTTTCCTAGGTGATGAATCGACAACCATAATCATATTTTGAGGAAAATTCAAGTTGAGGCTCATAGATGGAAGGATTACAACACTACTTGGTGTTCTACACATCCCAAGATTGGCCAGAAATTTGATTTCTGTAAGCAAAATGGACGATGCAGGGGTAAAAACAATATTTGAAAAGGAAACCTGCAAAATGGTTCGAGGAGAAATGGTATTGTTGAAAGGAGTTCAGATTGGAACTCTGTATAAGCTGGAAGGAAGCACTATTAGTGATGGGTGTAATATTTCCATTGTTCTTGATATTGGAGTTGAAGAAGAAATAACTCCTACAGTCTATGGAGAAAAGCTTATGTTGTGGCATCAAAGACTGGGGCATATTGGAGAGAAGGGTCTTTGACTACTACACGGTAAAGGTACGGTTGAAGGTATGTCTAACTGCTTTCTAGATTTTTATTTCTGTGAACATTGTGTATATGGGAAGCAGAATCGGGTAAGATTCCCCTCTGGTGCAATCAAGGTAGAAGGAATTTTACAGCTAGTTCACAGTGATGTTTTTGGACCTGTGTCGGTCCTATCATTGGGAAAATCTGTGTACTATGTCTCATTTATAGATGACTCCTCAAGGAATACTTGGATATATTTCCTCAGGAAGAAATATGAAGTCTTTGACGGGTTTAAAGAGTTTAAAGCTCTTGTCGATAATCAAACAGAGAAAAGAATTAAGGTGTTGAGGACAGATAATGGTGTAGAGTTCTGCGGGAATGAATTTGAATAATTATGTAAGAAGTGAGGTATAGAAAGGCAAAATACTACTCCATATACACCTAAGAATCATGGATTTGTAGAAAGGATGAAGATGGCATTGATGGAAAAAGCAAAGTTCATACTCAGTAGTGCCAGGTTAGGGCAAGAATTTTGGGCAGAGGCAGTGGGTACTGCATGTTACCTGGTCAACATATCACCCTCATCAACGCTAGATGACAAGACTCCACAAGAGGTATGGATTGGTAAGAAACCTTCTCTCACACATATCAAGTTATTTGGTTGTGATGCATATGTTCATGTTCCAAAGGAAAACACGAGTAAGCTAGATAAGAATGATTAAAAGCGTATCTTTATTGGATATAAATATGGTCTCAAAGGTTATAAGCTTTGGAACCCAGAAACTAAGAAGGTAGTGTATAGCTGAGATGCGGTATTTAGAGAAATGAAGGATGTTGTTAAACATAAATTCCTACCAAGTAAGGAAGAACCAGATAAAACAAAGTTTGATTTAAAGGATGATGAATCAAACTCTACAAAAGAACAAGAATCAAAAGAAGAAGATCCTCATACTCTAGTATTGAGGAGATCGGTTCGAGAAAGAAGGCTACCAGAAAGGTATACTCCATCTGATTTCCGTTCAAATTTTTCTTTGTTTATTACTAATGATGATCCTAGAACTCTTAGGGAGGCAGTGGATTCAGAGGATGGAAATCTATGGAAAAAGGCCATGGATGAAGAAATAGAAGCCTTGGATAAGAATGAGGCTTAGGATCTAGTGGAGTTTCCGGTTGGAAGATAGCCGATTGACAACAGATGGGTATTTAAAAAGAAGCTGAATGAAGAAGGAAAAGTGGAGAAATACAAAGCTCGGTTAGTAGCAAAGGGTTATTCCTAGGTTGAGGGAATTGATTTTGGTGAGATTTTTTCTCCTCTTTCCAAGTTAACCTCTATAAAATTTTTGTTATTTGTTGTTGTTGAATTTGATTTTGAAGTAGAACAAATGGATGTGGAGAAAACATTCCACATGGGGATATGGAAGAAGAAATCTATATGAAGTAGCCAGAAGGATTTGTTGTGAAGGGAAAGAAGGAGCTAGTATGCAAGCTGAAAAAGTCCCTGTATGGTTTAAAACAATCACCAAGGATGTGGTATCAAAAATTTGATACTTATACGTTGGGACTTGATTTCACAAGAAGCAAAGAGGATCATTATGTTTATTTTAAATTAATTGGTGATCATTTGATTTATTTGGTCTTGTATGTGGATAACATGTTGTTGATAGGAAACAACAAGGAGATTATCCAGGATGTAAAAACTCAGTTGTCCTCTAAATTTGACATGAAGAATCTCAGTGCTTCAAATTTCATTTTGGGCATGGAAATTAAAAGAGATCAGAAAAAGAGGAAACTTTGGTTAAATCAGAGAAAATATGTTGAGACAATATTGCAGAGGTTTAATATGAAGGAATGTAAACTGGTCAAGGTTCCAATTCCCGTTGGTGTGAAGTTATCTATAGATCAATGTCCCAAGACACAAGAAGAGGAGGACATGTCTTGTGTTCCATATGCAAGTGAAGTTGGAAGTTTGATGTATGCAATGGTCTATACTAGACTGGACATTTCACATGCAGTGGGAGTTTTGAGCAGGTATATGTCAAAACCAGGGAAGGAGAATTAGACAACAATAAAAAGGGTTTTCAGGTATTTGCATGGAACTTCTAGCTATGTATTGTGCTACCAAGGAAGACCGGGATTGGACAACGTGTTGGAGAATACATGGCTTTGTGGATGCAGACTGGGTTGGAGATCTGGATCATATGAGATATACAAGTGGGTATGTGTTTAACCTGTTTGGAGGAGCAATAAGTTGGATGAGAAAAAGACAGGTTGTAGTGGCACTTTCAATTATAGAAGTTGAATACATGACAACCACTGTAATGTCCCCCACCTCTTAGAGAGGTGATGAGGAGACTCAGTGGCCTGGGAACCCCCACTAGGTCGTAGTCTCACACTGAGGGGGGGGAAGTCAAGAAGTTAAAAGTTGTATTTTTAAGTTGAATTAAGAAAGGAAAATGATAAAGGAGTAAAAGATAACTCAACAGAAGAATAGAAGATTAACCCTGGGAGTTAACCTAACTCAACAAAGAATTAGAAGGAAAATTATAAGTAAGAGGCTGGGGCACACCTATTACTCATTCTGGTTTTGGATTAGCATTTGCTATTGCTCTTGAGCATTCAGTTTGGGGGTTTTGCTGTACAAACCCTTGTGAGAAACTCAGTGGTGAAATATCCACTCACCTTGTTCCGCAGCTTGGTCTCGGGGATGAAAGACTCCTCCACACCATTCTAATCTCAACCCATCTCCATCTAGTGCTTCAAAAGGTAGCAGGCCGTACTATTTTTGTGTGCACCATCATCTAGAGGGAGGTTTGATCCAGCTTATCCTGAGGGCCTGGGGCCATTCCGATAGTTGGGTTTTGTTTACAGGGGCAGGACCATCAGTTTGAGGGATTTTCTGGAGGGTTATCATCATTCTACATTTGTCTGCAGATTGGGACATCTTGGAGCCATAGGGGACGTCCTGTGATTCAGTAAAACTCAGATCTAGGGAGATATGCTTGAGATCGGAGTCTGAAACTTCTCCCATGGGATTGTCATAGCCCGATCTATATTCTTGGAGAGTTTCAGAGCATTTGGAGGCCTCCTTCATCATGGCCAAACCAGCTAGGGTTTCAGCCATCTAGTGGGGCACACCATTCAGTGGAGGAATTCATATCTACAGAGTTTGAGAGTGGATTTGGGAATTTGGACATCTGGGTTGTCCTTACAGTTGCCCGATCTATCATTTGGCATATTTCTCAGGATGATTGGACACTTTTGGTAGCAGGGAAGAATTATTGAGGGCTTCAACATTCTAGCAGGATGTGGCACTTTCTAGCTTGGAGGTTGAGCATTAGTATAGCTCATATCTGCTTGATTCAATCTTCATTGTATATCCAGCCTTTGGAGGATTATTTTGTATTGTCGGGAGCATTTTGTAGCAGCTCATATCTATTTCTTGTACGACCATCTGAGGTTTATGCCAAATTGACCATCTATTGTATTGATCTTACATTGCTCATAATAAAAAGGTCAGATCTTTGCTTGTGCTTCTACATCTTGAATATTGTGATCTCCATGTGTTGATGAATCTTGTATGCACTTAATAACTCAATAAATTAGTAGTAGTTAGTGATTCCAAGAAAGAATTTGGCTTGGGATCATTACAACCACTCATGCAAGTAAGGAAGCAATATGGTTACAAATATTGTGTTCAGGTATTGGGTTGGTACAACAAGTTGTAAGGATAGTTTGTGATAGTCAGAGTGCAATATTTCTGACGAAGAATGGAACTTATCATTCAAAGACAAAGCATATTGATCTTCAATATCACTTTGTGAGAGAGATGATTGAAGAAAAGAAGGTGTTTTTGATGAAGGTGTACACTTTGAATAATGTTGCAGATTCATTAACAAAATCTGTGAGCACTGAGAAGTTCTCTTGGTGTATAGGATCCATGGGCATTGCTACCCTGGATTGTTGACTATGTAACCCTGTAACCCCCTGTATGCAAAGAAAACAACAAGTCGGAGAATGTTGGGTATGTGTTATATTATTTGCACAAGTAGTAGTGTCTATGTTGCATCAGGGGTTCGGGGGCAGCGCCCCTGAGAATTTTTTTTGCCTCGGGAAATGTGTCACATTTTTCCTCGTTTTTCATGTTGCCTCAATTTTTGTGTCCATTGTGGGACTGTTTTAGGCACAAGGTTTTTTGACGATGGATTTCTATTTCAAGTTAGGAATTAGGGTTCTTGACTAATCTAGGTCATTGGGTTAGGGTTTTGGATGCCGCTGGATCCTATATGTATATTGTATTGTAAACAATGTATCACTATGAATGAATATAGAATATGTTGATTTCCCTAGTTTGGATTTCTAGGGGAAAAATCTCTGTGTAATGTTTGTATTTTCCATTGTATTTTTTCTATTCTTTTACTGAAAATATGTTTGTAGTAAATATTGTGCAAGGTTAAAATCTACAGTTATTCCCAAAATGGATAATTCAAAGTGGGAAAGATTGTTCAGGAATTTAATCACTTCATCTACTACTTGCACCTTTTCTTCAGTTTCTAGCCAAAGTTTGTATATATTGAGTTGAAAATTTTGCTTAAGATTTCCATTTTGCTGGAACATATAAAAATGAAGTATGAAAGAATCTATTACATTCATAATTTGATCCCAGACCAATTTTTTTTGCACCGATCAAATATTTCTTTCTAGACATTTTTTTTGTATCTTCCTCCAAAGACTTTTTCAACTTCTCGATTATTTGGTTTGCTTCTCTTAACAATTCATCTTTGCTAGATAATTGTTCCTTGTATTTTATTGATAAGGGAAAACATTCTCTATAGGATTATCATACCCTTCAGTTTAATCAAGAAAGAAATTCTGCAACAACATTTTCTTTTCCTAGTTGATCACAAATGGTGATGTCAAATTCTCGAAGAAAATGCAAGCATCTAGTTACCCTACCATTCATGATTGGTTTGTTTAGAATATATCTAATGGAAACATTATCAGTGTACACAAATACTGGGTAACCAGTAATATAGTGTCGAAACTTATTAATTTCATGGGCAACAACAATAAAATCCTTCTATGTTACTGTGTAATTTAATTCTGTTGGAGCAAATTTTTTACCGATGCAGTAAATTGAATATGGTTTTTCCTCCTCTCATCTTCCAAGAATATCTCCAATAGTTGTATCTGAAGCATCTGTTGAGACACAAAATGGAAAGGATCAATCCGTTCCCCTTAATACTAGTGCTACAAATAATTTTTTCTTTTAATGTGTCAAAGGTAGTCCGATAGTAATTAACCCAACAAAAATCAACATATTTTTAAAGTAATGTAAACAATGATGATGCAATCTCAGTAAAATTTTCTATAAAATGACAATAGTATTCTACATGACCTAAGAAACTGTTTACATCCTTTTGTTTCATTGGAACTGGAAGTTTGGTGATTACCTCAATTTTTGTAGGGTTAACGTGGATACCACTGGGACATATATGCTATCCTAGAATGATACCCTCTGTAAGTATCATATGACATTTTTCATGACTGAGGGATAAAATTTTTTCTTGGCATATCTTAAGAAATTTTTCTAGGTTATTCATTGCTTCATCAAATGTGTTCCCATATACAATAAAATTATCCATGTAAACTTCAACAAAGTCATGAATCAAGTCAGAAAAAAATCCAAGTACATCCCTTTGGAATGTAGCAGAAGCATTACATAATCCAAAAGGTAGTACTCGATATTCAAAGGTACCCTAAGAGAAGGTGAAAGTAGTTTTATCCTAATCTTCAAGGGCTAGTTGAATTTTATTGTACCCACTAAAATCATCAAGAAAATAAAAATATATATTTCATGCCAAGGTACCTAAAACTTGATCAATGAAAGGTAAAATAAACTAGTCTTTAGAAGTGGCTTTATTTAGTTCTTTATAATATACGCAAACTCTCCATTTTCCATTTTTCTTTGGAACAATAACAAGCAATGAAACCCACTTACTGTTATAAATAGGATGTATGAAATTTATATTTAATAGTTTCTGCAACTCATTTTTTAGTATTTCTCAAAGTGCATGATTCATCCTTCGTTGAGGTTGTCGAATTGGTCGGAAATGATTTTGAACATATATATGATGAGTGCAAAGACGAGGGTGAATTCCTTTCATATTTGCGTAGTCACAAGTAAATTCTTTATCATGCAATTGTAATAACTCAATCAACCTTTGTTTTTGTAAAGCTTCTAACTGAGGATTTATGTTGAATATTTTTTCTAGGAAATTTCTGTAGGCATGCTTTTTGTTTTATATGTGATAAACAAATAAGATGGGATAGGTTGGAATTTTGTTTGAATTGCAGAGAAAGAACATGTTTCTTCATTCATATTCACAATGTGATTAGTAGGTGAATAAGGATTAGTGATAAGATCACAAATACTATCATATTTAGTATTTTCTTCGAAGGAAAGAGCTAATTCAATCATAAAAACTTGTTGAACATTGTCATCATCACTATATTCATTTCCTACCCACATGGGTGTTTCATGAGCAAGAATTGGATTGGCAGGTGGATATAATGTAATTTTATGTGTAGAAGTTACCTGGGAAATAGTCATATCTTGAGGTATACACCCAACAAAGGCATCAATTGTGGCCAACTAGGGCTTCCTAAAATAAAGGGGTAGCCCTTAAGATTTGATTTGGGTTGTAGAACCACAAAATCAACAATATATTCCTAGCATTCTACAGATATAACTACGTCTTCTAAAATTCCTTTAGGTTGTAGAATGGCTTGATCAGATAATTAGAGAATGATAGGTGTTTGTTGAAGATTATTCAACTTAAGCTTTTGCATTGTCTCCTTAGTCATGACATTTATGGAAACTCCCAAATCAATTAAAGTATTTGAAATACAAATGATGTTAATATGAAAATATACAATGGCACTTCCTGGATCTATGTACTTAGTAGTGAGAATCTTTCCAAGCATCAAATCAACTAAATAACCAATCACTTGAACTGTTGGAGGATCCTTTCTTTTTCTTCCTAGTTTTCTTAAACGTAATTCTCTAACATATCTAGCATGGATGGGTACATATTTTATGGCTTGGAACAATGGAATTTTAACACATACATTTTTGAATTCCCTAAGAAAATAAAATTTATGTTGTTTAATAGATTTATCAATGTTCAATCTTTCAAGATATGGAGGAGTTTGGACATGACTTGGTTGATTTGACTTTTCTAGGGAACTAGATTGTTCCAATAAGGATGGTTTATCAATTGGATCATTTGATTCAACAAATTTTTCCTCATCATCTTGTTCCAAAATGATGGGAGAAATTGGATTGATCACGTTCCATGATCAGAGATGAATATATTGAAGATATATAGGGGAAATGAAATAAGTTGGATAGTTGGGTACCTCAACATTGTTAGTGGGTTGAACTAATTTATTGTTCAGATTAGGAATGGAATGGACATGAATTGAGATGGCCTTGGAGGTGGTTTATTGGATGGAAATTGTAACTATTGTTGTGGTTGTGTTTGTTTGAATGAAAGTTGAGGCTGAGGATCAAAATTTTGTTGAGGTTACTGATAGCATGTCTCTACTCATAGATAACACAATTTTATATACTATCTAAGGGGAACTCATGCAAAGGATGTTTCTTTTGACATCTTGGGAAAAATATAGCTAAAAGTAATGCTTCTTCATCTTTCTTTTTATTGATTTTCATGTTATCTAATTGAGAAATTATAAAACTAAGGATGTCAATTTTAAAATTATCGAACAAATTCCTAATCTCAATTCAGGTGATTGCACACCCCGAGGAATTACTAACCCTTGAAAGGATTTCTCAGGGGCCCCTTCCTTGTTTAATGTTACCTTGTGAATATTGCTTACAAAACTAAAAAATGGAATCATATGATAATTGAGAAACATCTCCAACTCCCATCAAATTTAAGACATCCAAACACTCATCTTGAATACCTCTAAGGAAAATAATTCAAAGTGTGTTGGGGTCTAATTGATGTTGGTTGAATCATTTAAGATTATATTGGAATATTTCAACATAGTCTTCCAAAATTTCATTTTCTTTTTTAGTCAAATTGACTATTTATCCTCATAAATCCCTAGCTTGGTTATAATATTGATATTCTTTTAGGAATTATAGTCTCATACCTTCTCGGTTATAGAATTTCCACCCAACCCCATGAACTAGCGTAAATTTGCATCCTTTAGAATGGTTGGAAATACCTTTAATTTTTTGGAATCATATGAGTAATCATAACTACGACATAAGAAATCAAACTCAAAAATAAATATGTTAAGATGCTCACTGCTTAGCTCATGAAAATAGGGTAAAGCATAAGGTGGTATGTTTTTCATCTAGGTTGTACCTTCTATATCCCAAATAGGAAATCCAAATGTGACATGATTTTGTGGAACATATCCTTCTCCTTTTTCTCCATCCATGATATATAAAGGATTTTTCCAAACTATCAAAGGTACCCCAAAGGCTACAAATTCGTCTGAGGCGAATGAATCAACATAAGAATCACATTTATGACTAGGGTTTTCAAGAGGATTTATGTTGACATAGTGATCCAAAAATATCTTTTAATGACTGTAGTTAAGTTTTTAATTGCATGTGATTATTAACCATTTAAGAGGCTAATGAAAGAGGATGAATATGGCATAATATATCACAGCCATAATACAAAATACAGATATGAACTGAAGCAATAAGAACAAAAAACCATAACAAGAGAAGTGATAACGGAGTTCGACACAAAATTGCCTACATCTCTGGGCCTTTGTCTCAGTGGGGGAGGCTTCTTTATTTCTAGTCAAAACTCAAAAATCACATCGCAACAGTGACATTAGGCTACAAGATTGATCTGTTCATGTTTTTCCAGATCTCTAGAACCCAGCAGAAGAAATGACACACAAAACGGATGACCGAAGCTCCCAGAAATGGCCCACAAGCGTTTGCCCCTCAACAACTTCCCTGCATAAAAATGGCTTTGTCTTGGCTTCCCTTCAGCATAAATCTAATCTGACTGTCCTCATGGACTCAAACAGGCTTTTTTTTTATAGATCTGAAGTTGGTTATCCATCCCCAACTTCCTCCCAAAATCTGGCCTCCAAAACGGCCCAATATCCCCCGAAAATGGGCAAAATCCACTAATAACATGCCAAAATCAATTAAAAAATCCAAACTGCATAGTTAAAACCCACTTTATGTTTATATTTGGGCTTTACCTCCCTCTCCCTAAGTGCGCACCCCCCTTTTATGGTCACATGTAAGCACATATGGCCAAGCGCCAGCCCCTTAGGGGCTGCACACTAGCCTTTTCTCCAAAAATTTGTGGTCATGTGGCAATAACAAATAGGACCATGGGTCCATAAGTGGTTACCGCCTTGCATCCAAGGGATACGCCCCCAAAATACTCGATCGCATGCACATGGAGATGAGACCGAGGGATAAAAGCGCGCATAGGGTTATGGCTCCGGGTCTTATGGCATGTAACCCTCCGGTGGTTATGCGTTAACACATGGCTTGACGCCCTTGTAACTAGAATGGAGTGCCAATTTCATAGCTGTGGACATATGTGGTAACGAAATCATGGCCCCAACCCCTTTCCTTCCCAACTCTTATACATTATACTTTATTTAAATTAAACTGGTTTTAAAATAACAACAAATGTGTTGGTGCATTGGTAAAAGGACTTTTCTCAAAGTGCTTTGCTCATCCAACAGGTCATGGAATCGAACCCCATGAGCTCCTATACAATTTTTCCCAATCAACTAGTGATGGGATGCCACGTGGCAGGCCATTTCTAGGCCACGTGGCACCCTTTCATTGGTCCTCCACAATGCCAGATGTCAACATGCTACTGGTCCCTGTCGCTGTCCAGTCAAATTGCCCAGTCACCCTGCTGTTGTGCTGCCACATGTCACTTTGATGATTTCAGCATGATGATGTCAGCAGGACGTCACACTGACATCATCATACTTTTGCCAATGGACCTGTTGACTTTTTTTTAGCTATTTGGGGAAATGATAAGTGTGCGATAACTTTCGCATATAATGCCCATTTGAGAAATTGAATATATGGTCGGAATCAGTGCAACGAGCCAGTCACAATGGAATTGGTTTTGTCTGATTCTAAGAAATTTCATTTTTGAGCTTTTTTTAGCCTTGTCAAGCTCCTGGATCCGATTCTAGATCACACCTCCCCACTAAAGGAACTTTTGGTCCCCAAAAGGTTACTAGCTATTCAACAAGCTCAGGATAGGACACTCGACTTGTTCTCTATCTCTGAACTCTGTCCTGTGCACCTGTCTCATCAAGATCAACTGTAACACAATCATGACAACTGACAACATATTGTTAGCCATTTGAACCCTGTTACATCTTACTGAAGCCACTATCATCCATGTAGACAACATTACTAATGATATCATCAAAAATATGACTGCAAATGGGCTGATATACTTCTAATATTTGCACGACATGAGCTTATCTTGAAGCAACTTATGATTAATTTTCCATTCAAAAATCATTTCTTGTTCTTGCTTAAGATTGATTACTTCATTTGAAACAATTATTGGTTTGTTTCTTGCTTGCATTGCCTTCTTTAATTGTTACATTGTTTGAAGTGTTTCATTTTCCTTAACATGATGAGCATGAACCACATATTCTTGACCTGCTTTGGTTAATTGATATTGATTCTTTGTCCTATAGAAGATTGCCTTATGATCATATAAGTATGGACTACTTAAGACCATTCCACATTCAATTAATGACACTACATCACATGTTACCTCGTCCACATACTTAGATGAAATTGAAAATTTGATTGTGCACTACTTTGTTATGTGCATTTGATGATGATTACTTATCCATTTAAGTGTGTAAGGATTATGATGAGTTTGTGTTTTTAACCCCAATTGCTTAACCAATTCTTATGAGATTAGATTAGCTTGAGATCCATTGTCGATTAATGTGTCTATATTAGTGTGTTGCATGATGGTCCTTATATGAAACAAGTTACTTCTACAATCAATGCCTTCACCAATTTTACTTGTCATACCAACCAATGAGACCTTATATTCATCACCTGAATCCGATCCCAAGTCTATGGGTCTTGTTGTCGCTGCAATTGTTTTCCTTCCCTTCTTTTCCTTGAACCACTTTGGCCTCTTCTCGTGATGCAACTGCCAACATCTGTCCTCATCATGCCCCTCTTTCTTGCAATGCTTGCAAGAGGGATTCTCATCCTTTCTTGCCACTGCATTTGAATTCTTGCCATGCCATTTCCTCTTGTCCTCTTTCCTTGAAGACAATGATTCCTCTGACACACCTTCTTTTCCTGCTTCAATATACATAGCTTGAACAGAAACCTCATCAAGGTTAGTGGGTCCAAACATGAATACAATGCTTCTAATATGTGCAGGTAAACCTCCTATATACTTCATAAGGGTTTCCTGTGTATGTAAAGGGATATCTAACATCAATTCCATTTTTTGAAAGCCATCAGTATACTCTTGCACTATTTGTCCTTTTCTTAGTTTTAAAGATTGCCATTCAATTAATGCCTTTTCTTTATAAGCCAAAGGATAGAATTGTTTCCTAAGTGCAGAAATGAAACTTTGCCATGATGGAAATACATTACCCACTTGTTGCATTCCATTTTGCAACTTGATTTTCCACCAGATAAGAGCTTTCCTTGCAATTCTCAAAGATGCCAACTTGATTTGTGTGGCCTCATCCTTGATTTGTTGCACACTGCAGTAAACCTCTATCTGCCTGACCCAATTGTCAAGTTTCAGTGCATTAACTTCACCATCATATATGGGTAACTCAAATTTAACATCAAGTTTTAATAATGACATTTCATTATTATGCTTATGAACATGTTTCTTTGCAATAGATTTAGAACTTGAACTTGAAGAAGGAGGTAATGATGGAAGTGAAGGGGGAGTCTGAGGAGGATCCTCTTCCTCTTCACTTTTTCCCTTTGAATATTTGCCAAGAACCGGTCTCTTTTGTTCCAAGTAATCCTCGTACAAAACTTTCACCATCTCCGACATAGCAAGGAAAGTTTTCCGAAACTCTTTCTCATCCTGAGAAATCCCTTCTTCTGATGCCATCTTCTCACTTTGAGAAGATCTCTTTCTCAATCGAATCAACAGATTCTCTGCAACAAGCTCGCCTTCACCAAGCTGTAGATTTTCCCTATTTAACATGCAAAACTCAAATCCAAACGTCAACTAGCTCTGATACCACTTGATCCGAAAAGATCTTTTAATGACTGTGGTTGAGTTTTTAATTGCATATGATTATTAACCATTTAAGAAGCTAATGAAAGAGGATGAAGATGAGAGAATATATCACAGCCATAATACAAAATATAGATCTGAACTGAAGAAATAAGAACAACAAACCATAACAAGAGAAGTGATAACGAAGTTCGACACAAAATTGCCTATGTCTCCGGGCCTTTGTCTTGGTGGGGGAGGATTCTTTATTTCTGTTCAAAACTCAAAAAGTACATCGCAGTAGTGAAATTAGGCTACAAGATTGATCTGGTCATGTTCTTCCAGATCTATAGAACCCAACAGAATAAACGACATGCAAAATAGATGATTGGAGCTCCCAGAAATGGCCCGCAAGTGTCTACTCCTCAACAACTTCCCTGCATAAAAATGGCTTTGGATTGGCTTCCCTTCAGCATAAATCTGTTCTGACTATCCTCATGGCCTCAAAAAAGCCTAGTTTTTATATATCTGAAGTTGGTTATCCATCCCCAACTTCCTCCCAAAATTTGGCCTCCAAAAAGGCTCAATATCCTCCCAAAACGGGCAAAATCCACTAATAACAGGCCAAAATCAATTAAAAAATCCAAATTGCATAGTTAAAACCCACTTTATGTTTATATTTGGGCTTTATCCCCCTCTCCCTAGGCGCGCACCCCTCTTTTATGGTCACATGTAAGCACATATGTCCAAGCGCTAGCCCCGTAGGGGTTGCGCGCTGGCCTTTTCTCCGAAAAATTGTGGTCATGTGGCAATAACACATAGGACCGTGGGTCCACAGGTGGTTACCGCCCTTCATCCAAGGGATAAGCCCCCTAAATACTTGGTCGCATGTGCATGGAGATGAGACCGAGGGATAAAAGTGCACATAGGGTTATGGCTCCGGGTCTTATGGCATGTAACCCTCTGGTGGTTATGCACTAACACATGGCTCGACGCCCTTGCAACTGGACATATGTGGAGCACAAATTTCGTAGCTTTGGACATATGTGGTAACGAAATCATGGGCTGGGGATTATCCCCAGCCCCTTTCCGCCCCAACTCTTATACAATATACTTTATTTAAATTAAACTGGTTTTAAAATAATAACAAATGTGTTGACGCGTTGGTAAAAGGACTTTTCTCAAAACACTTTGCTCATCCAACAGGTCATGGAATCGAACCCCATGAGCTCCAATACAATTTTTCCCAATCAACTAGTGATGGGATGCCACGTGGCATCCCATGTTTGGGCCGCGTGGCACCTTTTCATTGGTCCTCCACAATACCACATGTCAACATGCTACTGGTCCCTATCACTGTCCAATCAAATTGCCCAGTCACCCTGCTGTTGTGTTGCCACATGTCACTTTGATGATGTCAACATGATGATGTCAGTAGGATGTCACATTGACATCATCAGACTTTTGCCAATGGACCTGTTGACTTTTTTTTTTAGCTGTTTGGGGAAACGATCAGTGTGCGATAACTTTCATATACAATGCCCATTTGAGAAAGTGAATATATGGTCGAAATCAACACGACGAGCTAGTCGCAATGGAATTGGTTTCGTGTGATTCCAATAAATTTCATTTTTGAGCCCTATCAGGCTCCTGGATCCGATTCTGGATCACATAGGTTGTAGAGCTTGCTTCAAGATTTGATGCTAATTCTTCAATAGGAGGTTTTTTTTCACTTGTAGAAGTACTTCCTTTCTTCCCTACTCTTCCTGCAAGTTTGTTATCTGATTGGGTGGATCTTATTGTACCATGAAAAAGTCTTCTTGGATTTCTAAATCTATTCATGCATCGTAATATGTTTGAAAAATTATTTGGATTAAGTTTAGGAAAAGATTTATTAATAGTCTATTTATTTAATCTTTTTCCATGTGATATTATCCTAAATCAGAATAAACTAGAGATCCTTAATTCCTTAGTGTTTCCTTAGCAATGACGCCAAAAATGAAAACTCTAAAATATGTCTCTTTGAAATGAAACTACTTCATTGCTTCATTCTATTATCAAGCTGGGGTTCATTTGTGAACTTGTGAAACACTGGTATTGTATACACATAACTAAATATCTGAAGATTGAATGATTTCCTATAATATGCCTATTATAAACAATTATTCTAAGTAGAGAAGAAGATTAATTTATTGTAATGAAACTTAAGATCTATTTTGACTATATATCTTTTGGTTTGACCAGTGGAAACACTTTACTTTGGGGCAACTATACTTGGTCATAAGTGTATCCTCAGTATGCTCTGTCTTGTGAAACACAATATATAAAACATGAAATACACTCCATTTGAAACAATAATGAAATTGCAAAATTAATCTAGTAGCAATAAAGAACAAGCCTAAGCAAGGAGCAAGATTATAAATAGGAATAAAAACAGTTTTACAATATGATAAATAGTTAAGTGAAATGAAAACATGAACAAGTTTATTTAAAAAAAAACTGGCCTTGTACCTCTTGAAGTGGTCCCTCCTTTAAAAATACTCAATAAACAAAAACACTCAGCTACAACAATAACCCATAAAAACCAAAGGTAAGCTGCATATTTTATTCAAAAATTAAAATTACAAAGTATTCACACTATTCTTTTCACTCTCTATATCTATCCAAATGTGAGAGCGATGATATATATATATATATATATATATATATATATATATATATATATATATAGTCTTTAAAATGGAATCTATTTACAATTACTTCTAAACTATAATATTTATGAGAAACCCTAGAGCTATGGAAAGATAACAAATTGTCCATTATAGAGTTTTATTACGTTGCGCCTTGAAAGGAAACTCATCGGTTTTAGATGTTAAAATGCTAACAACAAGATATTTCCACGATCTTTATTCTTGGTAATGAATGAATGAAACCCATGGGCATTTAAAAACTTCCATTGATTCTCCTTCCGAGGCACATGCTCTGTCCATATGCACATTGAAATCGTATACTCTATTCCACTGCTTGTTAATGCCACCACCGATTGTCTTGCAATAGGTATGATGAGTCACTATATCCTTTAAATCCATTGACTGAACCTATGTAATGATATAACCTATGGTTTTTATCCATTCTAGAAGTTTCTTATTAGTAACATTTATTGAAACTTTAACTAATTTCTACACCCTTACTCTAAAATTCATAATGTAAAAAAGTAAATCTTGAAAAAATAATCCAATAATACCATTTTGGTAATTGTGGTTTAAGTAGGTGGAAAATGAGAGATTATGAAGAACAAAATGGCCTTATTGGTGACAAAATACCATCAAAACTATTAAGTACTAGGAAAAAATGGTGTCATTTTGAGGTCTCGTCAACTCTTCTTTACATGCAGCTTGGAATAGTTGTCATGAGGTTGGTTATCCTTGTTTTATCATTTGTTCTACTACTTATAGATGCCTTTACTATTCTTTTATTGTGGTTTATTTGTAGACCCAAACTCTCTCTTACCCTCTGTCAAAACCTTTTCTTCATCTTAAAAACATATTGATAAGCAGTTCCTAGTGAAGAGATGTCCAAAAACTAAATTTATGCTTGGATGTACCTATGTAGGCCATTGTGGTATTTCATATACAAGTGATCTACTCGAATTCATTGATAGCCATCTTTTGTGCACAATGTTTGGAAGGTATTGGTGTACTCTAGCACTACTTGGTCTTTCTCTTAGCATAGAGTTATCCATTACATGTATTGGTCATCATTGTTTCCAACATTGTATAATTCCCCATTAAGGGCATCAATAAAAGATACCCAAGTGGGTTCTAACTCAAATGCTTCAAATTCATCTTCATCGTGTTGCATAAAATAAGTCCTCCACCAATATTTAATAGGGGGAATGGACTTAAATAATGTGAAGGTGATCATTTCACTATTAATAATAATTTGAGAAAGTAGTGACCCTTTAGGAGACTTAACCATTTATTGAAAGAATATATGTCTTACTTTCAAACAAAACAATGCCAAAGTTATCTTGTATCTTGAAGGGCATTGCACCTTCAAAGTCACTGGTTGTTAAAGGAGCATTCACTGTCATTAGGATTCGTCAAAGGATTAAGGTGAAATTATCCATCATATCATTCTTTTGTCAGTTGACGGATTCACCTAGAAAAATATTAATAGGACATCCTACTCCATAATATTTATTTTCATCCACCATGGGAGGTTTCTTGGGCCAACAAGGAATTCCTTGACTAGGCTTGTTTCGTTTGAGGACCAACTCCATGTACCCTAACCTCATCGAAGACATGCAAGGAGAAGAACATAAATAGTAGATTTCTTCTGATACCACTGATCTTGATTATGTTGAGAATGAAATGAAGAAATAAAAAGCATGCAAATAACATAGATATATTTTGAAGAGCATTGTAATACAGTGAAACCCAAAATTTATTAATGAGTGGAACAATGAAAACACTATAATACGTAAATCAATACAAACTCGCTAAAATGGTGGTATCTTATCTATGAGGAGAGATATATCGACTATGCTCATTAACAACAAAACTATTCTTAAAAATCCCATTACAGGATGTTGGAATTTCATTTTAACATAAATCATTGAACCCTAAGAGGAAAAAACCATAATACCCAAAAATCTCTCCCTAGAAGAAGAGGTGGCAATAGGAATGTGGGCTCAAAGGAGCCTAGTTGATATGTCAACTTCCTAGGGTCACAAATTTCACTTATGAACTCTATTTGGGGTGTTTCATAGACCATTAAAACTATTATTCAAAAATTTAATTGTTCATCCAACATGGGAATCAAATATTGGTAGGCCATGTCAATAAACAAAAATGCACGGGAAGTATCCGAAATGTTTTCTAGAATTTTTGGACCCACAAAATTGGTGTAAAACCAGTTGTAAATTAGCAAGGTGCAACCTATTTATATGTCGATGATATATTTGGGTGGCCACATGTATACACCTATATTACTTGTTCCCCTTTAGAAATTAGTGGTCTCCATTGCATCATGTTCTTTTATCAAATGGAGAAACTTGTATTCACTTGAGTTCTTTGTGAACCACTTGTCCTAGTGAAGAGCTTCAATGCCTTAACAACTCAATTGCATTGCATGTTATATTGGTGGTTTTCCTTTGTCTTGGTTTCCATAATATGGATGATCACATATTTTTTAATGTAATTAGGGTTGATTTTAATAGGTATTTGTGCTCTACTACATCCAAAGTGGTAGAGGTGGAAAATGTGGTAAAGGTAGACCCATATTAATTACAGGTTGTAAGACAAGGAAAGGTGGAATAGTTAATTCAAAATAATTATTACCCATAATATTGGTGATGGTGTATGATCCAGGAAGAAATCAGTGGCCACCCACCTATTCCACTAGCTCAAAACAAGGGTTTCCACCTTGACAATTTTTCTACATTTTTTTAGGTCCTAAACTTTCGGGGCTGTTTTGAGTCCCAAAACATCATTTTTTGGGCTTTCCATAAACACACTCTAGGATTTATCTAGATTTTGATGGAAACATGTGTAGTACTTGGATATACCTTTCCAATGAGCTATCATGCACCCCAAACATAGATCGTATGAAAAGTTACGCCCTTGGGAAGTTAACATATCAACTACCCCCATTGGGGCCCACAAACCTTTTGGTGTTTCATCTTTCGGGGTTAGGATTTTGGATTTTATTTATGTTAAAAAGGCCTTTGGAGCCTCATTTTAAAAATCATCATATTCTTGTGAATGAGCATAGCGATCACATCTCTTTTCAGAGATAAACTACCACCATTCTATCGAGTCACTCACTTTGTAATTTTATAGTTTTTGTACATTCTCTCATTAATAAAAATTGTACATTACTGTATCTCTGTGTTTATTGAAATATCTATGTATATTTCATTGTTATACCTCCACCTTCATTTCATTCTCAAAATAATATGGATCATTTGTATCAGAGAAGGATAATACTTGTTGTTTCTTAGTGCATGTCCCTGACAAGGTCAGGGTATAGAGAGTTGGGTCTCGAGCTAGTTTCTCTTGAGGAAGTTTTCTCTTGCCAGCCCAAAAATCCTCACATGGTGGAAGAAAAGAGAGATGCGGGAGAAGAAGATCCCATCAAGATATTTCTCACGGAATTGATCTGGATTTTATGAGAAGAATGAAATGAATATAGATTATTAATAGGTGCTTAACAAAAAATAATAGAGATACAATAAAACTGGTTTTCTATTCAATAAGGAAATAAGTTGAAACTGTAAAATGCAGTGGAAACAAGCTTGCTGGAATGGTGGTGGCTTATCTCTGAGAAGAGATGTGACGACTGTGCTCATTCGCAAGAAGATGATTACAATGAGGCTCTAAAGGCATTTTTACAATAAACATGAATGCCCAAAACCCTAGACATCCAAAAACCTAACCATAGGAGATGGAGCGCCAAAAGTCATGTGGGCCCCGTCTGGGTAAGTTAGTACATCAACTTCCCGGGGTCATAACTTTTTCATACGATCTCCGTTTTAGGCGTATGATAGCCCATTGGAAAGGTATCATTGAATTGATTCATTTTGGGGGCTCAATCATGCCTTAGACTATCATGGAGAAGCTCAATCCAAAAAAAACCTTCATTTAGGCCCTCAAAATGGCCCCGAAAGTTAAAACTGCTAAAAATAGTAAATTGCCAAAATTGTCAGAAAACTATTTTGAGCTAGTTGGAAAAGGTGGGTGGTCACTGATATCCACCTGGATCAATCCTCCCTTTTTATTAAGCAATGGTATCCATTGCATTGAGTTCCCCTATCAGATGAGGAAATTTCTGTTGAATTTGGCCCCGGGTGAGCCACTTGCCTTGGTGCAGGAGCTACCCTGCTTTGACAACTTGATAAAGCAAGATCCTTTGTTGTCGAGTGTCTTTGATCTATGTGTCCACAATTTGATCGCTGGATTACTTTTTTATGTAGTTGGGGTTGATCTCTATTGGTGTCAGCTGCTCTGCTATGTCTGGGGTGTCGAATAATGGTGGTAAATAAGGGTGAAGGAGATACACGTTGAACACTGGGTGAAGGCCAAGGAAAGAAGGAATGTTGATCCCAAAATAATTATCCCCCATGGCCTTGGTGATGGTGCACGACCCCTAGCGGAGTGGAAAAATCTTTCGATGAGGTCATGTAAGGTGTTCATTCTATAAGTGCAACCAAACTTTGTCACCCACCTGAAACTTATGTGGCACTCGATGTTGATCATGGCGCTGCTTGTACTTGTCATTGGACTTCTATAGGATATCTTGAACCTGTTGGCAGATGTGATAGATCCTCTCAATGAACCAGGTGGATTTGTTAGCTTCAGTTGGAGCAAGAGACGAGTCGATCGAGGTGACCTCAAGTGGAAGTGCAACATCTATGGGACCCAATGGCTGGAATCTCAACCCCACCTGAAAGGGGTTGTGGCTGGTTGAGATATGCAGGGCTTGGTTGTAGCTATGTTTAACATAGGGAAGGCTCTCATCCCATGCGTGAGGGTGATTTGAATTATACATGCGAAGGATATGCACAATCATTCAATTTATGACCTAGGTTTGGCCATATGTCTTGGGGTGGAAGGCTGTGGATTTGGTGAGCTTGGTGTCCAGCAGTGACCAGAGGATCGAACAAAATGTGCTAAGAAATCGACTGTCCTGATATGAGACAATGGTTTGTGGGATTCCAAAATGTACCTAGACTCGTTCAAAGAAGATCTTGGCAGTGGCCTCTGCTGTGATGTTCTTCTTGTAGGCAACTAGAATCGCCATTTTAGAAAAGCGATCAACAACCACAAAAACACATTCTTTTCCTCGCTTGGTGGATGGGAGGCCCAACATGTAGTCTATTTAGATGGATTTCCATGGCCTGTCAGGAGTAGGAAGAGGGGTGTACAAGCCCTATTTCTTAGTGGTTGGTTTGGCAATAGCGCAAGCAGTACATGACCTGATATACTTGCTGACCTCCTATCGAAGTTTCATCTAGTAGAAATGTTTTTGTAGCATCACCACTGTCTTTTCAATGCCGAAGTGTCCTACCACCCAACTATAGTGGGCTTCCCAGATCAGCTTCGCTTGCTCGCTTGATGGAACACAGATATGGCCTAGATGACACAACAACCCATCCTGAAGATGAAAATTATTGACAACTGCATTTGCACCCAACATTTGGTAGGTGGTGGCAAAGTCTGAGTCTGCCTCATAGAGTTGGGGCCATCCAGAGGTCTCATGGCCGTAGGAGTCTAGAACCATGGTGAGTGCCGCTAGTAGTGGTCTGTTGAGGCAATCAACGACGCGATTGGTGTTTCCTATTTTATACTTGATGTTGAGGTGGAATTTATGCAAGTATGTGGACCACTTTTGATGGCGATCATTCTTCAATTTCCCTTGTGTCTGCATGAACTGCAATGGCTTATGATAAGTGTTGGCAAATTCAGTTAAAAAACAACGAATGAAATGCTTTTCATTGATGACAAAAATGAAGATGACAGGCAAATAGAAGACAAGTTTAGAGAAGTGAATGATCGAAAGCAGTGAATGATTGAAGGCAGCGAATGAGAGAAAGGTTGAAGATGAATCTCTGATCGCTGAAGAGGGAGACAGATCTCAGTCATCAGATCCGAGTGAAGGGTCCGACCACCATTGGATCAAAGAGAACCTGCACGGTCTTTAAAGTACAAGGAGAAGTGGGCGCAATCACAATGTGCGAAATCACGATTGAATTTGGATCATCAGATCAAGAAATGATCTGGACCATTTATCCCAGTCCTTGTCGGAGTTTCGGGGATCGCGAGTTGGACATGTCAAAGTCTATTGACATCAAGAACCTCGATTTTGCGATATGCGATATCGCAACTCAATCGGAGCCATTGAATCGGGAATGAGATCTGGACCGTTGATCCTCTGCATGGAGTATCGGGGATCGGGACTTTGAAATGACAAAGTCACTTGACCTCAAGAACCCTGATTTCGTGATATGTGATATCGCGATTCAATCGTAGCCATTGAATCGAGAATGAGATCTGGACCGTTGATCCTCTGCATGGAGTATTGGGGATCGGGACTTTGAAATGACAAAGTCAATTGACCTCAAGAACCCCGATTTCGCGATATGCGATGTCGCGATGCAATCGCAGCCATTGAATCGAGAATGAATCTAGACCATTGATTATGGCTCGTATCGAAGTTTCGGGGATCGCAACTTGGAGAGGCAAAGAAACCAATGCATCAAGAATGCCGATTTCGCGATATGCAAAATCGCAATTGAATATGGACCGTTAGATCAAGAAATGATCTGGACCGTTGATCTGACCTCTCACGGAGTTTCAGGGATCGGGATTCCTAAGTGACAAAAACTATGAACGTCAGGAATTATGAAATCGCGATGAGTAATATCTCGACTTAATATGAACCGTCGGATCTAGATATAATATGGATCGTTGATTTGATTTCATTATGGAATTTCGCATATCGGGATTTGGAGGTGACAGGAACTTTGAACATAAGGAATTATGAATTTGCGATATGCGAAATCACGAAAGCGCCTTTCACATAAAGCCTTGGTCACAACCCTTGGTCACGGGAAGAGAAGGAGTCAGTTCAGATAAGCTCCATTTCGGAGTTTCGGAGATCGCGATGTGAAATTGTCGAGACACTTGGGCAAAGGAATGCCGAAATGCCGAAACCCATTTTAAAAGGCAAATATAATAAAGATCATCCAACGGTGCAGATAAAGCTTGAATGTGATCGGAGGGTTACTGTTCTTCCACACACATTTAACTCCTCAGTTACGAATCTGCTAAACAAAACGGACTCATGATTACGAATCAGTTAGTGTTTCAGTTGCAAGGATAGGTGTTCTTGTTTTGGCTGAGGGAAGGCGAAGTGGAACCGTCAGGGAAGTATGCATAAAAGAATATGAGACAGATTGAGTAGGGTTGGTTGTTTTGAAAGGAAAATGAATAAACAGTAAGAAAAAGAAAATGAGTAGAGGCATAGCATTAAATTGAGAAAATGTGCAGAGTGAGATGAAATGCAAAGCAGAAGTAGAGAAGAATGACAGATAGAGCAGAAGCAGAGCAGAATGACAAAAAAATTTGATGTAGAGCAGACCTGCTAAACAAACAGAAGAAGAGAAGAATAGAAGAACAATTTGTTGAAGATCAGATACATAGAAAGATTGGTAAGAATTGATTTATCTATGTAGTTGTCTGTGTATTCATTATTTTATATTTTAGGGTGGAAGGGAGGTGCTCGGGAGGACTGTTGTCCTCAGAGGTTCAAGTGGGAGCTTGACCACAGGAAGTTGTAGCTTCCATCTGGTTGCAGCCAGAGAAACCAGGGTGGCAGGGTGGTGCTAGGGAGAACAAGTGTTCTCTATTATACAGGTTGGAGCCTGTGTAACTGGAAGTTGGTGCTTCCATCCAGTTGGTGCTGGAACATTCAGGAAGTTGGTGCTTCCATTGAGTTGGTGCTAGAATATTTAGGGAGTTGGTGCTTCCTTCTAGTGGGTGCTAGAGAAACCAGAGAGTTGGTGCTCTCAAACAAGTTGCATCTTGTAAAACAGAGGTAGCAACCTCACATTGAGTTGGTGCTCAATTGTAAATGATGTACATAACTGAAAAAGACTGCCTATCATTTCGAAGAAGAAGAGGTTTTCTCCCTTTATGGGTTTCCTCGTGAAAATCTGTCTCTGTGTGTACATTATGTGTGATTGATGGTCTTTACTTTTATTGTCCATATGCTGTATATTGTTGATGATCACTTGAAGGAAGATTGATAATATTTAAAAGGTATAAAATTGTTTAAGCTCATAAACAACTGATTCACCCCCCCCTCTCAGTTGTTTTAGTATTTCCAACAATAAGTGTGGATGACTGCCTCCTTCCCAAGAATGTAATGTCTCCACTGGCGGCAGGATTGCACAATGGAGTACATTTTTTTGTCATAAGTAGGGTACTTACAAACAAAATCTAACAGTGTCTCACTATGATAGGCCACGGGGTGGCCATGCTAAGTGAGACCAGCCCTCACTGCATAGTCTGAAGCATCTATCTCGATCTCAAAGGGATGTTGCAGGTCTCGTAGTGAAAGTACTCAGGTTGAGGACAAGCATTGCTTAAAATTATCAAACGCTTGTTGTTGGGATAGGCCCCATGCAAATTTCACCTTACCACCACCCTTGGTTATTTGGTTGAGGTCCCATGCAATATGGTAGAATCCCAACATGAACCTGTGGTAGAAATTGGCAAGGCCCAAGAAGATCTGAAGCTCAGTGAGTGTGGTTGGGGCTGACAGTCACGGATGACTTGGATCTTGGAAGGATCCACATGTACGCCATGATGATCAATTATGTAGCCCAAGTAATGGACCCTTTCCATGCCGAAGGATCATTTTTCCAAGTTGGCATATAGCTTGTGCTGCCGCAGGGTGTGCAGAACCTACTGAATATGTTGCAAGTGTTTGGCCCAAGTCTTGTTGTAAATGAGAATGTCATCCAAATACACCACTACAAAAGTATTGGTGAATGGTCGTAGGATATCGTCCATCATCCTCATAAAAGTGGCTAGAGAATTTGTCAAACCAAAGGGCATGATCAACCATTCAAAAAGGCCTTCCTTTGACTTGAAGGTGGTTTTCCATACATCTGTCTGTTCTATCAAGACTTGGTGGTAGCCAGAATTCAGATCAATCTTACTTAAGTATTTTGGCCCTGTGAGTTGATCCAGGCGGTCGTCGATTCGGGGAATCGGGTACCATTTTTTGACCCTGATTTTATTCAGAGCCCGGTAATCAATGCAGAGTCATCAGGTTCCATATTTCTTCTTTACCAACATAATTGGGCTCCCGCAAGGTGATGAGATGGGATGGATATGCCCCTTGTGGAGAAGTTCTTGGATCTATCATTTGATCTCTTCATCCTTTAACAGAGAGTGATGATAGACTGGACCATTGGGTAGCGATGTGCCATGGGTCAGATCGATGGGGTGTTTGAACTGACAGTGCAGAGGTACCCTAGTAGGCGAGGAGAAGATATTTGAGTTTTCTTCCATGACATTATCTACTTGCTTCTACTGTGTGGAGAGGTCGGACACAGAGACCTTGGATGTGGCTATGATCTTTCACTTATTCTGAGAGTGAATCATGAAGAAGAAAAACTTCCCCATATGAGAGATGACCTTCCTGTATTTCTTAGCAGATATCAAGGAAATAACACTAGGTGGGACTGCTTCGGGTATCTTGTACAATTTCCTGTTCAAAGTAATAATAACACTACGAGGCTTAGACTCATATACAACATGATGTTTCCATAAATAAGGCTGGCCCCAAATAACATCAAAAACTTCGAGAGGAGAAACATCACACAATACCTCGTCTTTGAAGGGCTTGATGTTGTACAACAATCGACACTATTCGATGACGTAGAGATGGATTCCTTGGCGAAGCCATCCAATGGTGTAGGGTTGTGGGTGCAGTGTTGTTGGTAGGGACAAACTCTTGATTACCTCTGCTGAGATGATATTCTTATGGCTACCGCTATCTAGGATGAAGTGCAGTGGGGTGCCTTTTACCCACATCTATGAATGGAAGAGGCGTTCTCCTTCTTCTGGCTCGTCTGGTTTACCAGGCTGGAGCTTGGTGGTAGCAACAGTGGCACTGGGTTCTGCGTCAATGATATGTCTTCCCCTTTCTGGTTTTGGCTCAGAGTCTAAACCTACATATGATTTAGAATCTTTCACTTCGGCCACCAACGAGTGCTTTGAGCGACAATCAACAGTGTTATGCCAAGGGCTCTTATGGAAATCGCACCACTTCCCCGTATCTTTCTTTGTCTTTTCGGTCTCCTTCTTTGCTTGCGGCTTGGACTGGTTGTCCTGATACTCTCCATATTTACTCTGTCCTTTTTTCTGTGGGTTGGGGCCGCCCTTTCTTGGATTTTGTTGTGTGGGGTTCCCAAGCCCAAATTGTCGCATCTTTTGTTTGAGCTTCTGCTCGATTTTGACGACATATCATTAGGCCGCGCCCAAGGATGAGATGTCAAAAAATTCAATTTCATTCTAGATGTATATATGAAAAGCACCGCGATACTTGAGCACTAGATGTCTCTCCAAATATTTGATACCTAGCTTGGTGCACAAGTTATGAAATATATTTGTGAAATCTGGGACTGCTTGGTCTCTTTCTTGCCACAATGTGGTTCATTTGGTATACAAGTCATCATAACTTCCGACAGGGTAGTATTGTTTCTTAAGAGAATCCTTGAAGGATTCCCAGATGTCCATGACTATAAATAATGAGGGTTCCTTTGTTTCCTTTTTCTCACAGAAATCTTCCCACCAACCTTTGACACGGGGAACGACTTTGAGGAGCGCAAAAGTAATCTTTTCTCTATTCGAAAAGTTATGGACATAAAAATACCCTTCTAGTAGATTCAACCACTTGTCTACAACATTTGTGTCTATTTGACCTTCAAATATAGGAACATTGAAGTTTATTTGTACCTTGAAGGGGGTGGCGCCTACACTCGAAGAATATGCGTCACCTATTGGTAGCTGCCGAAGTATTTGCATGAAACTATCCATCCTCTCGTTCCTTTTTTGCATGAGGGATTCCTCAATCAATAGTTTGAAAGGATAGCCTGTCCCGTCATATTTATTTTCTCCTTCCATGAGAGGTCTCTTGGGCGTGTGAGAGATTTTGTCCTCAAGAGAAACAAGCTCGAGACCCAACTCTTTGTATTCTGACCTCGTTGCGGACATGTATTAAGATGACAAGGAGCAAACTGCTCTGATACCACTAATCCAGATTTTATGAGTAGAACAAAATGACTACAAATTATTAATAGGTTCTTAACACAAAATAACAGAGATATAGTAAAACTAGTTTTCTATTCAATAAGGAAATAAGTTGAAACTGTAAAATGCAGTGGAAACAAGCTTGTTGGAATGATGGTGGCTTATCTCTGAGAAGATATGTGATGGCTGCGCTCATTCACAAGAAGATGATTACAATGAGGGTCTGAGGGAATTTTTACAATAAACAGGAATGCCAAAAACCCTAGACATCCAAAAATCTATCCCTAGGAGATGAAGCGCCAAAAGTCATGTGGGCCCCGTATGGGTAAGTTAGTACATCAACTTCCCGGGGTTGTAACTTTTTCATACGATCTCCTTTTTAGGCATATGATAGCCCATTGGAAAGGTATCATTGAGGAGATTCATTTTGGGGTCTCAATATTTCCTTTAGATATTATTTAAAATATGGATCCTAAAAAACCTTCATTTAGGCCCTCAAAATGGCCCCGAAAGTTAAAACTACTAAAAATAGTAAATTGCCAAAATTGTCAGAAAACTATTTTGAGCCCATTGGAAAAGGTGGGTGGAAACCGATATCCTCCTGGATCAGGAATCCTTCTCAAAACAGAGGAACGAGATGTTGGAGAATTTTTCCCAAATCCTTCAACGATTGTTGACAATAGCAGGCGCATCTTCGTCAAGGACTGACTTTGGAGATGCTTCCCCATTCAAGGTACAATTTAATTTTGATATTATTTTATTTATGGGTCAGATCGATTTAGAATCTTTGAAAAAGTGGTTAAATTTTCTAGAAGGTTATTTATCTATTCATAATTTTTCCGATAGAGAAAATATCACCTTTGCACTTCTTAAGGCTCTCCCTCATGTCAAACATTGGTGAGAAAATTACTGGGAGAAAAATTCTTTAGAGGAGTTTGGAATAGTTGGGGATGAACCCACTTGGGATTTATTTATGGATGTGGTCAAGGAGAAATATTAACCTGTGGGAAGGAAGAACCCTAGCACACTGAAGAACCCTAGCGCTCTGAAGAACTAGGCCCCATGTCTGTATGCTGCACGCTCTGACGCCAGAGCCCTGCCACCCGCCTTACCACTTTGCAGACTAGCGCCTCACGAGGATCTTGCACTCCACACAATGATCACGGGAGAGGGGGGGAAACCCCCCTCATACAACGACATAGCCGCCAATGACAAATCTGGTATCCGTGCTAAGAGGCCTGCCTTCGAGCCACCGGTGCATCTGAGGGAGCAACTTTTTACCTAGGAACAAAGTCTCAACAAAGAAATGGAACTCGAGCCCAACACATCCCATCCGCAAGCTTCCAAAAACTAGCTGCCAGGTAAGTGTATTCCACAAATGGAAAAACCACCACTCTACCATATCAAATCGACTAGTGTGGGGGAACACACCCAGTTTATGATGGACCACGCACTGATAGGAAAATTCCTGGGCCTCTGTCCAACCAAGAGAGATCTCACTCTCTAGATAAAGGACTGGTGGAACCCTAAAGGAGATTATGAGGTCCAGCTTAGCTCCAAGGGCTTCTTTACAATTATCATGTACAATCTAGAAGACAAGGACAAAATATTCGACAACAGACCATACTTCTATAACTCAGCAGGCCTATTTCTAAGGTTCTGGACCGACATATTCAGTCCAGAGCAAGAGGACTTCTCAAGAGCCCCGGTTTGGATACGACTGTACTTCCTACCCCATGAATTTTGGCTGGAAGAAATACTAATGGGCATAGGAAACACGGTGGGACAATATGTCAAAGCTTCAGAAGCCACAAAAATAAGGAAATACACTTCATATGCCCATATCTGCATCTACATGGACATCTTGAAAGCTCTTCCGGGTTCCATCACACTAGAATACCAGGACAAGGACTGGAACCAGACAATTGACTACGAACACATACCCTTTCAATGCAGAAAGCGCCACGAGCACGACCACTTGTTCAGAGATTGCCCCTTGAACGCCTCAGCCCCTAAACCCTCTGAAGCCAAGCAGAAGGACGACTTTACCAGCGTCACAGGAAGGCGAAAGAATACGTCAAAAAAATAGAACCAGAGATCAGCCCCAAAGGCCCCCTCCAAGAATTCCTTTGAGACTCTGAATCAGCCACAGAAAGAGGCGGAATTATAGAACCCCCTCCAAGCATCAATGCAAGAGAAAGGTAAAATCCCTGAAGTACCACACACAACTCACCCAAATGCAACCACTCAGTCAACACAATCTGGTAGGTATGAAGACACCAATATGCTTATTGATGAAATGGATTTGGCAGAAATAGACCTAGAAAAACTGGAGGAAGCCCTCAATCAAAAGGATCTGCAACATATTCTAGTAGAACAACTCAAGAAAGTGCACAAAGTGTTCACTGAATCCATAGTGGGATCCACATCTAGGCTGGGCATCTCGTCAGATCCCAGCCCCGAGCCCAAAAAATCTACCAAGGAAAACAAGAGGCGAGGACGCAAACCAGCCCAACAACTTATTAGGGAGGTAGGGCACTTAATGATCAACTCGGGCCAGATACAGAGGTCATCGGAGGGATATCTCCACCCCCCCCACCGTCCTCATGATGAATACTATATCTTGGAACATCAGAGGTCTTAATGGAAGATCCAAGCAGCGGATCCTCCGAGATTGTATTAAAACAGAGAATCTATATATACTACTATTGCAGGAAACCAAATGTGTAGGACGGGAGGCGGAAAGTATTTTTCAGAGCAGCTGGAGAGGCAGGGAATTCCTCTTTCTGGATTCCATGGGCACGGAAGGAGGACTGGCCATCCTCTGGAACCTGCAAACGGTCACTCTGATTCACCCCTTCTCCCCAAAAGACACCCTAACAGCTTACTTCAGAGCTATAGCCTCCTCCAAGGAAGGAGCCATCACAAATGTCTATGGCCCGCAATCTGTCCAAGACAAGGAGGGATTTATGTAAACCCTCCATTATGTTCAAACCCTCATACATACGCCACACTGGATCATTGGAGGCGACTTCAATATGATCCTAAGTCTGGAGGAGAAAACTGGAGGAACAAAACGGTTGGAGCAGGACAGTGGTAAGTTCAAAACCCTAATAGAGAAATTAAATATGGTTGACATGGAAACCTGGAATGGAATCTTTACCTGGTCCAACAAAAGAATAGGGCACCAACATGTGGCCTATAGGCTGGATCACTTTCTAGTGACAGAAGCACTCCTTGAAAGCAACCAGGCAATGGAAGCAAATATTGTACCAAAATCAGGGTCGGACCACTGGCCCATAGTCTTCTGTTTGGACCCGGGATTCCCCACTAGGCCCAAGCCCTTCCTTCCGCTTTGAAAAGTTCTAGCTTACTCACCCAAACTTTAACCAACTAACACACACTTGGTGGGCCCAGGCAGAAATTGATCATGGCACTCATATGTACAAGTTCCAACAGCGCCTCAAGAACTTCAAACTACATCTAAAAAGGTGGAACAAGTCCACCTTTGGAAACATTCTACTCAGGAAGAGGGAAATTGAGAGCCAACTCGAAGAACTTCAACGAACTTTCATAGCAGGGAGCCGAACTCAGAACCTGGTAAGGGAAGAGGAAGGACTAATGGCGGACTTAGAGGCCTGTAGAGAACAGGAAGAGATCCTCTGGAGGCAAAAGTCCAGGGTCCAATGGCTTAAAGAAGGGGAGCGCAACACAAAATTCTTCCATAGGGCGATGACGCATCGCAGATACATCAATCGCATCACCCAGTTGGAGGATGATCAAGGCACCCCAATAAGAGAGCATGACCAAATAGCGGAAGCACTCAACTCTTTCTACCAAGATATCCTCACAGAGACCAATACAAACAGGGAAGAGGCCATCCAAAAAGTCACCCGGCACATACCCAAGATGATTAACTCTGAGCAGAATATAGCACTGATAAGGCCTATTACTCAGTCTGAAGTGGATTCAGCAGTAAAGGACATGCCCCCTGGTAAGGCACCAGGCCCTGATGGTTTCACAACGGATTTCTTCCACTACTGCTGGGACATGATCAAGGAAGATGTATGGCTGGCAGTAGAAGAATCTAGAACATCCAGTCAAGTTCTCTCCGCTTTAAACGCAACCTTTATCACTCTCATCCCAAAGGAGGAACGAGCCACTCACCCGAAAGTTCAGACCAATCTCCCTTTGCAATGTCATTTATAAAATAATCACAAAGGTTATTTCCAATCGCCTCAAACCACTCCTGTCGACCATCATCTCTAATGAGAAATATGGCTATGTGGAGGGCAGACAAATCATGGACAGTGTCATACTGGCCAATGAGGTTATCCACTCCTTAAAGAAGAGAAAAATACTAGGTATGCTTATCAAACTTGATCTCTCAAAATCTTTTGACAGATTAAGCTGGCAATATCTGCGGTCGGTTTTGGTATCCTTTGGCTTCTCTAATCACTGGGTCAATTGGATTCTCAAGCTCACCTCTTCTCCCTTCTTTTCAATTCTTGTTAATGGCACACCCTCCCGACCTTTTCGCTCCACCAGGGGTATCAGGAAAAAACATCCCCTTTCTCCTTTCCTTTTTGTTATCATGGCAGAGGGCTTAGGTCGCTATCTCAAAGCGGCGGTCCTTGAAGGCTCACTCACTGGGCTGCCACTCCACAACCTTCACCCAGCGCCCTCACATAGCCAATTTGTCGATGATACACTCATCATGAACACCCCCATGGTTAGAGAAGCCACCAAGCTCAATTCAATCCTCTCTGACTTCTCGGACGCCTCTGGCATGCTGCTTAACCTGGACAAATCAAAACTTTATTTCTTTAACACGCCAGCCTCGGTTTAGGATCACCTCTCAAGACTTCTAGGCATTGCCAGAAGCTCCCTCCCTTCCACTTATTTAGGCATTCCCTTAATCAGAGAGTCTGTGAAATCTATCTCTTAGGACAGTTTTCTATTATCCATAGCCAACAGGCTGAACAAGTGGACCTTCAGACCACTGAATATTGCTACCAGACTGGTCCTGCTCAAGTCAGTTCTTCAAGCTCTGCCCATGTATATTTTTATAGCACTGGCCGCGCCCATCTCGGTTATCAAGGCTATTGGGAGCCTCCAATGTAATTTCTTGTGGAAGGGAAACCAGAACAATAAGAAATGGGATTTAGTTGGATGGGACAAACTTTGCAAACCCAAAAATCTCGGAGGGATGGGAATTCGAGACCCGGGGAAGATGAACCAAGTCATGGGAGCCAAGATGTGGTGGAGGTGGCTGCAACATCCACAAGAACTCTGGGCGCAGATATGGAAGCAAAAGTATGCCTTGAACCCACAATCTAACCAACTAATCAGATTCAATAAACAAACGCAAGGATCCAATATTTGGAACACCGCCTGGAGAAATCGCCCCCTGATACAGAAGCATGCCTTCTGGGAGGTAAGAAATGGCGAAAGTGCACTCTTTTGGCAGGACTCATGGAAACAACTACCCCCTCTTGATGATATGGAAAGCCTCCACTCAATCAAACTTAAGTTACAAAAAAACAGCTTCAAAAATGTTAAGGATTTTTGGATCCCAACTCAAGAAAGGCAACCCTGGAGGAAATGGAAAACCAGTAGAACATATCTACGGATTATGGAGGAGCTCGACCTTCTAACGTGGCAGGAATGCATGCAACATAGGAAAATTCCAAGTAAAGAAGGACCAGACGTACTTAGATGGGGCCACTCCACCTCAGGCATTTTCTTGGTCAAGGAGGCTTACCACTTACAAGGAAATCCCCCAAACCAAATCCCCGATACAATCTAGAGAAAAGTCTGGCAACCTTTTCTCTGGCCCAAGGTCTCCTTTTTTCTATGGCTCACAGCTCAAAACCACATCCTCACTTGGGACAACCTTCAAAATAGAGGTTTCACAGGCCCCTCTAGGTGCACCCTCTGTCAGCAAAGCGAGGAAACCATGGAACACCTCCTCAACAATTGCCACTACAGTCAACAGATTTGGGATTGGGGAGCCCAACCCATGCGATGATCCCAGCGGAATCGAGGTAGTATACGGGACACTCTAGTTAATTGGGAAACAATATCCTTCCACAACCCAATTCTCCAACGCATCTGGCAGCTGCTCCCGGGCTTCACACTATGGTCAATTTGGAAAGAAAGAAATAAGATAATCTTCAACTCCAAACAGTCCCCCTCTACCACTAATTGGGAAAGGGTTAAATGGCTCATCCGTGAAACCGTCCACAGCAAGTCCTGGCTCTACGGAGACATGCAGTGTAAGCCCGAGGAGAAGATCATTCTGGAAGGCTGGAACTTGCAAATGCGCATGCAGCCACAGGGGAAGACCAAAAATGGGAGGGTCAATAGTCCCACGGATTGGACCCCACCCCCCCCTGATTTTCTCAAGCTCAACTTCGATGGGGCCTCCAAGGGTAACCTTGGACCAGCTGGTTTTGGGGCCATCCTTCAGAACCACATGGGCAAGATTATTCATATGATTGCAGGCTTTTTGGGTGAAAATATGAACAACGTGACAGAGCTCACAAGTCTAGTAAGAGGCCTCCAAGCCGTTGTTCAACATCAGTATCATCGATTGGTTATTGAAGGAGACTCCTAAGTAATAATCCAACTCATCTCCAAAATCCTTCACGACAAGCCCCCCTGGAGGATCTCCCCCAGTTGGAGACTCTCTTGACTTCTGGAGGACTTTGGCGATCTCACCAACTCCAATCTCACCCTAATCCCTTCTCATGTTAAACGAGAAGCCAACAAGGTTTCAGATCACATGGAAAATAATGGAATTGACACAAAAGCAGAACTCATATATTGGCAGGCCCACGTCTCTGAAGAAATAGACCTCTCAAGGCATTGCAGAGACCTTTCTTGCAGAGACTTCCCAGCCCCGGATGGGGTGACACATAGCTCCATAGCGACAGTTGGAATCGCACTTAGCCCGGGCATAAATGTCGATGGTCGCCACCCACAAGTCTACATTAACGATGGGGGATGACCATAGCTATAGCCATAGGATGGAGGGACTCCTCCCTTGCATGATCATTTACGCCCACAGCGCACTCGGGATGGAAGGGGTTAAGTGTGGGCAGGTGACCTCATCTCCTGGTTATTTGATTTCTTATATGCCCAGACAGAGCGAGACTGCTCTTGCCTTGGATCTTCTTTTTGCTTGGATGCTCTGGTACAGTCCAACATTCCTCTCGCCCTAGCTCTCTGCATTTTCGTTGTATTTTGGTAAGGATTGTCCAGGCATTTTGTCTATGTGTGTAACGAGACAGAGTTGGCTTGCTCGTGCTTTGCACCTGCAACTGCTCTCGTCCTGGCTCATCTGCCTTTCCCTGCAACCGCTCTGTTCTTTCACCATGGCTCGAAAGAGAGGCAGACCTCACCATGGCGCGGCCTGGGATGCACATAAGGCGCAGCAGCGATGGAAAGAGAAATTGGAACGCGCTTTGTCTCTGCGACCTCCATTCTTCGAAAGAAATCTCAGGCAGAGAAATTGGCGCTGCTCGCCACCATTGCTGAGCTGAGAGCTGGCTGTAGCCGAGATGTCAAGGAAAATACACTGGGAGAACGACAGGAAGCTGGTACTGGGGAGGATTTTCCCCCCTGTGTAGTGGTGGAAGACCCGTTCATGGAGGACCTGTCGATTGCAGAGAAGACCCGCGCCACTGAGGCGACTCACTGGGAGGAACAAAGACCTATCAGGCATAGGAAGACGATACCCTTGGCTGCATTGTGGAAGAAATCCCCTGGCCCGGTGACGACAATCCCAACAGCCATGACATGCAGGTGAATGAAGCAGAAACGAAGGGTGCAGAGGTTGATGCATAGCAGAGGGTGTTCGACGCTGGTTTTGGAGTGGTCGTGGACTCGAGGAATGTTCCCCTCAGTGACATGGGTGGCACCATGCATGGCTCTCTCCTCCGGGCAGAGCACCTGGCTCTAGTGTTCGACCTTCGTGGCCACATGTCTGACCTGGAGCATCGGGCCCTCATCATGGGCCAGCGCCTGGACTTGCTCCTCGATGCATATTCCAATGCTCCAGCTCAGTAGAAGTGCCCCCTCTGCGCACAAGCATTTTCCATCCTGGCTGGGTCCACGTGGCAAACTGGCGAGGACGACAGGTTACCAGGCACCTAGGTTTTTATGCTCTCTTGGTTCCTAGTTTTATTATGTTACTGTTTTATGTTCATTTGGACTATAGACATCTGTCTTGGTTTCCTCCGGGTAGGACAGATGCTACTTTATTTCATGTTTTATCATGCTACTGCTATTTTCCCTCCACCTATGCTGGTTTTCGGTAATCGACAGCATTTTTGGTGACATCAGACCTACACTTTTGTATATTTTGTAAAAGTTTTTTGTTAATCTAATATAGCAGGTTCCACTTTTTTATTTAAAAAAAAAAATATTACCCTGTGGGAAACTATGATGACCAATACATGAAATGGACCACATTGCATCAAGAAAGGGGCCAAACAGTGCCAGAGTTCACAAATACCTTCCATACCTTGTGCACCAAGATAGGTATGAAAGAATCCAAGATACATTTGGATCTAAAATACCACGATTCTCTACATAGTTACATCTAAAATGAAATGGAGTTTCTGGAAGTCTCATCACTGGGAGCCGCTTATCAATAGGTTGTGAAAATAGAGAAAAAATTTAAGCAGCAGAACAAGCGGGAATTTGGGTCTGCAAATCCACAATAGCCAAAGTATGGTAAAGGTAGCCCTAAATCAAAGAATAGTCAACCTCAAGACAACCAGTCCAAGCCATAGGAAAATAAGGGAAACGAGAAGACGAAGAAGGAAACTGGGAAGTGGTGCGACTTCCACAAAATACCTTGGCACAAAATCGATGAATGCCGCTTGAAACAATCATTGGTAGTCGAGTTCAAAGAAAAAAAGCCAAGCCTCGACTTAGACTCTGACTCAGACAATAATAAAAGGAGACAAATAATTTATGCATACCCCACTGCTACTATCGTGACCACAAAAATCCAACCAGAAGAACCAGAGGATCTTGAGGAGGGGGAGCGCCTCTTCCATTCACAAATGTGGGTGAAGGGGACCTCGCTTCATTTCATTATTGATAGAGGAAGCTAGAATAACCTCATCTCAACAGAGGTCATCAAGTATTTGGGTTTTCCAACAACACTACACCCACAACCATACAACATCGGGTGGCTTTGCCAGGGTTGACATCTTCATGTCAGCCAACAATATCGTATGTCCTACGACATCAATTCCTTCAAGGATGGGGTACTATGTGATGTTTCCCCACTGGAAGTATGTGATGTTCTATTAGTCTAGCTATATATGTGGAAGAATCATTTTGTTTATGAGTCTTGACCCTGTAGCATCATTGTTACTATGGGCAGTCATTTCTACATGATACCAAAGGTAGTCATGACTATTGTCCTGACAAAATAATGTCAAAAATTCATCTCTTATACCACAAATTTTATCCTCTTCGTGATCTACTTACAAGGTGAATAGAAGGACACTTCAACCAATGCAACCTCGGCCCAATACCTTTCTATCTAGCAGAAGAAGATTGTAAAAGGGCACAAAAATATTGTTGCTTCACCTATGGGGGTGCTTCCACACTTTCCAATCAAGAAATGATATAACATAGCCCTTCATACTCCTTATGTTGCATATTCACTGACAGAGGCCTCCCACACTTGGGCATATCATGCAACTAGATCGATTGAATGGATCCAACCCCTCCAAAAATAGGGTCATAAGAACCTTCAACATGCTAAGTAAGACAACTTCTTTAGCAAGGTAAGTAGTTAACCAAGGTTCAGATTTGGAAAAAGATTCTCCATCTTCCATGAGAAATTGATGCAATGCAGACCATTTCTTCTGAAAGGGGGAAGAATTATCTAGGTAGAAATCTATGGCCACCCACCTATTCCACTAGTTCAAAATAGGGGTTTCCACCTTGGCAATTTTTCTACAGTTTTTTCGGGTCATAAATTTTCAGGGTCGTTTTGAGGCCCTAAACATTGATTTTTGGGCTTGCCACAATACAAATTCAAGATTTATCCAAAGTATGATGGAAAAATGTGTATTCCTTAGATAGACCTTTCCAACAATCTATTGTGTGCCCCAAACGAATATCGTATGCAAAAGTTATGCCCTTGGGAGGTTGACATATCAACTACCGCATCGGGGCCCACAAACCTTTTGTCGTTTCATCTTCCGGGGTTAGGGTTTTCGATTTTTGTTATGTTAAAAATGACTTTGGAGCCTCATTATAAACATCATCATATTCTTGCAAATGAATGTATCCATCACATCTCTTCTAAGAGATAAGATACCACCATTCTAGTGAGTCAATCACTCTGTAATTTTACTGTTTCTGTACATTCTCTCATTAATAAAAATTGTGCATTAGTGTATCTCTGTTTATATTGCAATATCTATGTATATTTATTTGTTATATCTCCACATTCATTTCATTCTCAAAATAATCTGGATCAGTGGTATCAGAGCAGGATACTCCTTGTTGTTTCTTAGTGCATGTCCCCGATGAGGTCAGGGAATAAAGAGTTTAGTCTTGAGCTAGTTTCTCTTGAGGAAAACTGCTATCTCCAGCCCAAGAAGCCCCCCATGGTGGAAGAAAAGAGAGATGTAGGAGTAGAATATTCCATCAAACTATTTCTTGTGGAAGCCCCCATGCAATAGAGGAACGATATGTTGGAGAATTTTTCCCAAATCCTTCAACGATTTCCGACAATAACAAACATGTCTTCATCAAGCAATATATTTGGAGGTGCTTCCCTATTCAAGGTACAATTTAATTTTGATATTCCCATTTTTGGAGGTCAGATCGATGTAGACACTTTGGAAAAGTGGTTAAAGTTTCTAGAAGGTTATTTATCTGTTCACATTTTTTTCGACAGAGAATAGATCACCTTTGTGCTCCTTAAGCCTCTCCCTCATGTTAAACATTGTTGGGAAACTCAATGGGAGAAAAATTCCATAGAGGAGTCTGGAATATTTGGGGCTGAGCCCACTTGGGATTTTTTTATGGATGCGGTCAAGGAGAAATATTACCCTGTGGGAAACTATGACAACCAGTACATGAAATGGACAACGCTGCATCAAGAGAGGGGCCAAACAGTGTCATATTTCAGAAATACCTTCTATACCTTGCACACCAAGCTGGGTATCAAAGACTTCGAGTGACATATGGTTCTAAAATACCACGGGGATCTACACAGGTACATCCAAACCGAAATGGAGTTTTTGTACATATCATCATTAGGATTCACTTATCAATATGTTGTCAAAATTGAGTATAAAATTAAGTAGTAGAACAAGCGAGAATTTGGGTCTGCAAGTCTGCAAAAACTAAAGTATGGTAAAGGAAACCCTAACTCACAGAAAAATCAACCTCAAGAAAACCATTCCAAGCAACAGGAAAATAAGGGGAATGAGAAGACAAAAAAGGACACTGGGAAGTGGTGTGACTTCCACAAAATCCCTTGTCACAACACTGGTGAATGTCCCTTGAAATATCCATTGGTAGCCAAGATCAAAGATACAGAACCAAGCCCCATCTTTGACTCCGATTTAGACAATAATAAAAGGAGAGAGATAATTAATGCATAACCCATTGCTACTGTCATGACCACAACAATCCAACCAGAAGAACTAGAGGATCATGAAGAGGGGGAGCGCTCCTTCCATTCATAGATGTGGGTGAAGGGGACCCCACTACATTTCATTGTTGATTGTAGAATCCAAAAGAACCTCATATTAGAAGAGGTCATTAAGAAGTTGGTTTTTCCAACAACACCACACTTGTAGTCATACAACATCGGGTGGATTTTCCAGGGTTGATATATTCGAGTCATCCAACAATGTCGTCTATCTTATGACATCAAGCCCTTCAAGGATGAGGTACTATGTGATGTTTCCCCACTAGAAGTCTATGATGTTTTGTTATTCCATCCATATATGTGGAAGCATCATTCTATTTATGAGTCTCGACCCCGTAGCATCATTGTTACTCTAGGGGGTCAGCTCTACAGGATACCATAGGTAGTCCCAACTACTGTCCTATCAAAACAGTGCCGCATAGTAATCTCTCATACCAAATTTTGTATCATCTTCATGATCTACTAAGAAGGTGAATAGAAGTACATTGCAACCACTACATCCTCGGCCCAAGACTTTTCTATGTAGTAGAAGAAGATTGTAAAAGGGCACAAAAATATTGTTGCTTCACCTACAGGGTGCTTCCACATTTTCCAATCAAACAAAGATATAACAGATCCCTTCGTACTCCTCATGTTGCATCTTCACCGACATATTCCTCCCACACTCGAGAAGATCATGTATCTAGATCAGTTGAATGGATCCAACCCCTCCAACAACAAGGTCATAACAACCTTCAACAAGCTAAGCAGGACAACTTCTTCAAGAAGGCAAGTAGTTCACCAAGGTTCAGATTCAGAAAAAGATTCCCCATCTTCCACGAAAACTTGACGCAATGGGGACCATTTCTTCCTAAAGGGGGGAGAATGATCTAAGAGAAAATCGGTGGCCACCCACCTGATCCACTGACTCAAAACAAGGGTTTCCACCTTGGCAATTTTTATACAGTTTTTCGGGTCCTAAACTTTCAGGGCCATTTTGAGGCCCTAAACAACTTTTTTTGGGCTTTCCATAGTCGCAATATAGGCTCTAGCCAAAGTGGGATGACAACATGTGTATTCCTTATATAGAGCTTTCCAACGAGCTACCATGCGCCCCAAATGAATATTGTATGCAAAATTAATTCCCTTGGGAAATTGATGTATCAACTACCTCCTTTAGGGCCCACAAACCTTTTGGCATATCATCTTCTAGGTCTAGGTTTTTGGATTTTATTTATGTTAAAAATTCCTTTGGAGGCCTATGATTTTCTCATTCTGTGAGTGAAACCATTACTTACCACCAAACTAAAACTTGTATTGAACCTAATGTAAATTATGTTACTAATTGCACTTGTTATCGACTTTATACAAGATATCATGAACTTATTGTTGTATGTGTTGGATTCATTCAACAAATTTGGTTGATTTACCTTCCTCTCTCTAATCATGGGAAGACTCACTATGTAGATGCAATAGGTGGAGCTACATCTATTGGGGCCTATGGTTGGAACCCTGGGCATGCCTAAGAAGGGACGTGGACAATAAAATTGTAAAGAAATTTATTATAGCTACACTAAACATAAGGAAGTATTACATTCCATGTACATAGATGCTTGGATTTGTACATTTTGAGGATGTGCACAATGATATTGTTAACTATATATGTTTGTTCATCGATTTGTGGCTAAAAGACAATCAATTTGGTGAGCTTGGTATCCATCATTGACCATGGGAAATGAACCCATACATGTTCAAAAAATATCTTAGTAGTGGCTTTTGTCATGATAACCCTTCTTATAAAGTTCCAAAATGGCCATCATAGATAACCAATTAGCAAGCATAAATACAAAACAATCATCATTCTTGGTTGAGAGAAATCCTGACATATAATTCATGGAAATTGACTCCCATTTCTTATCTAGATTAGGTAGAGGATTATACCACCCATTTTTCTTGATGGAAAGTTTAGGTATGGAAAACGTGGTGCATGATATGATATACCTACTATTTCTTTTTTATATCTTTCGCTAGTAGAATATATCTCTGTATTCTTCCACCATCTTGTTCACCTAGTTTTGTTATGTAGAGAGACCCCCTGTAGAGTTTTTGGTAGCTAAAGTGATATTCCATTAGCCTTTTCATTGAACCATGGAGATGAAAAATATCTTAGTTTGATAGAATACCTTCCTAGATTGTTTAGTAGTTATTAGAGAGACTGAAGTAGTCCGGGTCACCTCTAGTGTCTTGTAGGGTTGACCTCCCAAAGTAACAATGAAACTACATGACCTAATATCATAAACAACATGACACTTCCACATATGTGGTTTTCTTAATAGAATATAACAAACTTCAAGAATGGAAACATCACATAGTACCCCATGCCATAACGTAGGTGACATTGCTAACTAATGTGGATGTCTTGAACCTAAATCAACCGACTAATTTGTATAGTTGGGGGTATGGCATCCTTATCAACTACAAATTCTTAAAAAACTTTATTGAGATCAAGTTCTTCTCACTATCATTGTCAACAATAAAATATAGCAAAGTCCCCTTCACCCACATATGTGAGTGGAAGGAGCACTCACCTTTTTCAATCTCATGTGGTTCCTTTAACTAGACCTTTGAGATAATGATGGTAACATTAGGTTTCATGTTGATGATATGTTTTCTCTTACCCAACTTAGAAGTAGACTCTGAGCCAAAATCGAATTCTGAGGCCTTCATCTTTTCCAACAATATTTTTTTGTAGTGACATTGATTAGTGTCATGCCAAGGGATTTGATGGATCTCAGACCACTTTTCATTGTCCATCGTTGAATTTGTAATATTATTATTTTTATGCAACTTGTACTGGTCATCTTGATTTTGGTTAGCACTTCTTTGTCCTTCGTCAACAAGTTGGGGTCACCTTTAACATTCTTTTGTTGTGGCTAATTTATAAACACAAAATCTACCTTACCCTTTTGTTTAGACTTTTTCTTGATCTTGACAACACATCAATGAATAACCCCTAGTAAAGAGATGTGCAAAAAATACATTTTGTTCGGATGTACCTATGTAGGCCACTACGATATTTTATATCCAAGTGCCACTTGGAGTCCTTGATATCCATATTTGAACACAAGCTAAGAAAGGAATTGGTGTATTATGGCATTGCCTTTCCTTTCTCATGGTGCAAAGTTTTCCATCTAATGTATTGGTATTTGTAGCTTCCAACGATATAGAATTCCTCCTTGAGGGCATAAAAAAAATACATGAGAGTGGGTTCTATCCCAAATGATTTAGATTCATCTTTGATGTTGCACATAGTAATTATCTTGTTAATATTTGACACATGAAAGGGATTGAAGTATTGCCAAGGTGATCTTCTCATAATTTGAATTTTTTTGAACAAAGTAATAGCCCTCTAATAGACTTAACCATTTCTCCAAATCATTTGCATCTATCTCAATTTTGAAAAAAACAATGTCAAATTTAACTTATACCTCGAAGGGAATCAACCCTCCAAATTCATTGTTTGTTAAAGGTACATCTGTTGTTGTTAGAATTTGTTGAAGGATTTGGGAGAAATTATCCGTCATCTCGATCCTTTGTCATCCTGGGGATTCCTTGAACAACATCTAGAAAGGATCTCCTACTTCATCATATTTCTTTTTGTTTCTCATGGGAGTCAACTTGGGACGATAAGGGAAGTATTTACCAGGTTTAGTTAGTTTGGGGCCCAAATCCCTATACTCTAACCTTATTAGGGACATGCACATAAAAAAAAAACAAATATCATAATGATATGATACCACTAATACATACTATGTTGAAAACAAAATCAAGATAACAATAATAGGGGAAATAACACAAAGATATTGCAAAGAGCACAATAATACAATGAACCAAAACTCAATTAATGAATGAAACACTGAAAAAAATAAAATGTGAAGCAATACACATTGGTTAAAATGGGGGTAGCTTATCTCTAAGAAGAGAAGTGTTGGCTATGCTCATTTGTGAAAAGTCCATGACAAGAGGGTGAAACTTACTTTTAACATAAATTCTAAAACCTTGAGAAGCAAAAACATGATGGTCTAAAGCCATAACCCTAGGAGATGAGATGGAAAAAGGAATGCATGTCTTGAGGATCCTAGTAGATACATCAACTTTCTAGAGTTGTAAATTTTTCATACGAACTATGTTTGGAGTGTTTATTGGACCATTACAAATGTTGTTCTAAGATTTATGTGTCATGTTTCTAGGGCTACAATATTCACATATGAAGTCCATTCAGGGAATTTCTTAGACCATTGCAAAGAATATTCTAAAATTCCAAATGGATGAGGCCAAATACAAGTTACATGTGCTTTTGGAATAATGGATACTCCTAAGACCTAACAGATAAGCAATTGCAAGTCATGTCTATGTAGTGAAATAACTTGGGGCATGTTTCTGACAATATTTCCAAGTAATATATATGTCTAAAATACCAAACCATATAATAAAAAAAGCATCTTGATCCATAAATGGTAAGCTTGTTGCTTGTTCATTTCATTAACATAGATCCCTGCTTTAATAAATAATGCTCTCTACTGCTAATAACCAACAAACATAACAAATAATGGATCTATTTTATATTTGGTCCACTACTCAACTTCTTGTTTTAGTATACATATCTCTATTCATTGGAGGCTCTCCAATTTTTTTCTCAGGGTACAATTCCTCTCCACACATCAAGTGGAAGATACATGGCGATTTTGTAACTATACTCTAGTAATCAAATAAGAGAATAATGGGTGAATACAACAATGTTGTAGTGTACAATACTAAAAATAATTGAAATGATGTGTATTCATACAAACCCACCACAAAATAATAAACACCCAACAAGAAGAAATTGAAAGATTAGCTGTAGAATGTGGTTAAATAGTAAACCAACAATACACTCAAGAAATCATTTAAACTAGTGAATAGAGATAGGATTAAAATGTAGATGTGTTATAGGTATGGTGGTATATATAGAATGTAATAACAAATTAAAATAAAAACTACATCAAGTATACACAACGATTAACACCATGAGACAACAAAGATTATGTTTACACTAGAAATCCAAATGGGAAAACCAGGGTCCAAGATATTTTTATTAAGAAAAAAATTGATTACAAAAGGGTGAGTGATACATAGATTTAGTGTATTGTTACTCAGTGGCAGAAAATTTGCAGATGGTCGTGGCTCAACAATAATATTCACTCATTGTGGGATAGACTCAATTTCCTCTTATTCTCTGATCATCAAGTAGACTACTTCTTTGAGATCTCATCTCTACTAATTCCCTTCTTCATTTCCTCCTCTCTATTCCATTAATGATTTTCTTCATCAAAACCTTCAATTTTAATGGGATACCTTAGAAGGAAAACAATTGCAATGGTTCATTTCAACTTCCAAGGGAATTTTGAACATTTTCTCAACTTTTCCAAAAAACAATTAAATGCTTACAAAGTTTACAAAGAGATTTTGATGAGGATCCATGCCAAATCACACTTCCCTATTTCCAGGATTTTGGTCCCCAAACATTAAACTATTGAGGAGATGGAAGCACATGGCCTCCATTTTCTTCTCCATATCCACCATTTCCATTCCATCATTAACAAAGGTTGTTTGTTTCTTTCTTGTCTACCCATGTTTTGTTGCTAGAAGAGTTATTCTCTCTCTCTCTCTCTCTCTCTCTCTCTCTCTCTCTCTCTCTCTCTCTCTACCTTTATGTGCTTCGACGAAGTATGCCTTCTCACCCTCGACCAAGTGATATTTTATTTCTGTCATGTAGAAAGTAGCATCCCTATCCCATAGGTATGGGCTACCAAACATCACTTCACAAGTGTCTAATGGTGCAACTTCACTTTCTACTTCGTCAACAAAACTAACATTAATGGAAAAAATGATTTTACATCTCTAAGTGATTCTCATAATGGATTTTCCTTGCAACCATGCTAATGAATTTGGTTGCACTAGATCATAATTTTATAGAGAAATCTCATAAACTGGTTTTTTGGAAATCAAATTACATTGAGAACCATTTTCAAACATAAACTTTTGGTTCTTCACTTGAAATTTGATTCAAAATAATGCATGTTTATCTCCATTCGCCTTTGGATGTTACAATATGGTGCAAACTATGGCTTCATCCAAATTGGAGGTGATTTCTACCACTTCTTCTTTTGTCTTGGTAGCTACCTTTACTTTCCTCTTGGACTTTAGCAGTATTCGATGCAATTCTGGATGTAGTTTCCATCACTTCTCTTCCATGTTCCCATCCACATCACATTGTTTGCAATGCCTATTAGGATCCCTCCTTTTTTAGACTATGGATACCATCTTATTGTCTCTTCTCTTGTTGGTTTCTTCTTGTCCTGGCATGTTGTTGCCCTTTATTAGAGTCCAAATCAATATAGAGAAACTTCTTTCTCACCTCATCTATGTTTTTCACACTAAGACGCCGCAACTACCTTCAAATATGGTTGAAAATTCCTCCAGGTTACTTCACCACCACCCCAAGATCTTCCAAAGAGATACCTAGCCTGATGAGTGGCCTCTTGAATTCAATGTGTATTCTTGCATCCCTTTTCCATATTCTTGTTGAAGGTATTTCCATTTCATGAATTACTCCTCTTCGTAGCATGTGGAATAAACTAGTGACTTCATAAATGTCTTGAATTCATCCCATTTTGTAATCATGGGCTTCTTGCCTATCCTCATTGCATCCACATAAATCTCCCACCACAATAGAGCATGACTAATAAGTTTAAAATGAATAAAAGAAATATGTTGTCTTTCTTGGATTTGATATAGGCCAAAATAAAATTACATTTGTTTCAACCAAATATTCAAGACTTCAACATTAACTTATCCATCAAACAAGGGTATTTCAAGATTCACTTCAACTTTGAAGGGAATATTGGAAGATGAAGAAAAAGGGTGGCTTTTACCAGAATCATTGAGTTTCTCACACATGGAATCTTCTTGGTATGCCTTATCTTCTCATGCTCATTTTTTGCTAAGTTTTATTCCCTATCTTTCTTCACCAAAAATTGTGTTATAATTTCTTCCAATTTAGAAATTATTTTCCCTAGTCTATCAAACTTAGCTTCTGAATATTCCCTTTCATGCTCTTCCTGAGGTATTCCTTCCATTGTGCTTTCTTTTCTCCATGATAGTCTTGGAAACAATGTTTCTCCACTATTTTGGTACTTGTTGCAGGTGTTTACCATGCGGGTCTTTTCCAAGTCTTTCAAACCTTCTTTGATACCATATGATCTATAAATATTAGTCCTATGACCTGTATGATTCGTCAACATAGATCTCTATGGAAATAACAATGTTCTTTGTTTCTAATCACCAACATGCTTAAAAAACAATGGACGTATTCCATATTTGGTTCACTACATGAATTCTTGCTTTAGTAAACATACCTCTATTCAACAAAATCTCTCCATATATGTTCTCAAGCTGCAAGTTCTATCCACATGTCGTATGGAAGATATGCGGTAATGTTGTAGTTGTATTCTAGTGATCAAATAAGTCAATAATGGGTGAATACAATAGTGGTGTAGTGTATAGTCTTAGTACTAATTGAAATGTTGTGTATTCATGTAAACCCACCACAAAATAATATACACCCAACAAGAAGAAATTGCAAGAATGGATATAGAATGTGGTTAAATAATGAACCAATGATACACTTAACCAATTATAAAACTTAAGTAATAATTCAAAATAAATGAGTAGAGATATGATTACAATGTATCTTTGTTATATTTCTTTTGGTTTACATACAATGCAAGAATAGATTAAAACCAAAACTACATCAAGTATTGATGTAGGTGAATTGAGAGTTTGTCTATGAGTAAGCCAAAGAAAATCGAGGATGATGACTAATGTTGATACAATGGGAGTAAAAGGTATAGTTACAAAGACATGTGATGAAAGAATGGTTGATGAAACATATACGAGAAAAGGTTTCCTAGAGATCTGATGGATACAACGACTAGAGACCCATGCATTTCGGTGGATGGTATCTTTTTTATATGGACTTCAACAAACAGTGTTTATGTTTTCAAGTATGAAATTGAGAGTATCAAGGAAGAAAAATGAAGATGACCAAATATCATTGAATATTGAATATGAAGACTGATATCAATGAAGGAAAAGACAAATAAGATGGAAATGGTATCAATTCAAAGGATTATTGAAATCACAAGTTCCTGTTAAAAGGGAGTATGAAAGAATAACTCCTACTTGTGATGTTTAATAAATAAATAAAATAATGGCTTTGTAATGAGGTAGATTAATTCTAGAAGTATACATAGGAATGAGAGATGAGGAGAAATGAGACAAGTTAGGGATGAATATTTGTTGAGAGATTCATGGAGATATTGTGGAGAGAGTTATGGAGATAGTTATGGAGATGGTTTGAACTAACCATATAGTTATGAAATAATTATTATGGTCATATATTGTTATATAAGGGATCATTAGTAATTAGAAGGTAAAACATGAGAATTAAATATTAATAAAATTTCCCCTTTCGAGGGTTTCTAGATCATATAATTTCCAATGTCCCTTGATTTGTATGTGTGATAGTTGTTTTGTTTATATGTTGTAGGATAGCCATATGCATCATTTGGTATTAGTGCGTAGGGAATTATAATAACAATGAGTAATGGAGCATGTGGAATTTCCCTCCTACTCATGTTTTTTCTTCATTTCATTCCATCCACGTCAAGAATGTTTTCTCCTTCACTTTGAAGGTGTGAAAATGACGTCGACATTGACCTAAAATTAATGATATCTAGAGCCAAGTCCCCAATGAATTTGTTCGATAGAGAGTGGGAGAATATTCTCAACATGGGAAGTAGTAGAATGAAAATCAATGGGACTGGGAGCATATCATAGGATTTGGATATTTTAAAGAGATTGAATCCAAGCTCACAGAGCTTTGTTGCGTTTTTTCTATGTTGGAGCTCACTGGGAAGCATTATGTTGGGTGAGTGATACATAGATTTAGTGTTTTATTACTTAGTGGGAGGAAATTTACAGATGACTGTGGCTCAAAAAAATATTCACTCATTGTTGGACAGATTGAATTTCCTCTTCTCCTATGATCATCAAGTAGATTGCTTCTTGATCTATCATCTCTACCACTTCCCTTCTTCATTTACTCCTCTCTATTCCTTTAATTATTTTCTTCATTGCAACCTTAATTTTTAATGGCCTACCCTAGAAGGAAAACCATCACAATGGTTCATTTCAACTTCCAAGGGAATTTTAAACATTTTCTCAACTTTTCCAAAAAAAATTAAATGCTTACAAATTTTACAAAGAGATTTTGATGAGGATCCATGTGAAATTACACTTCCCTATTTCCAGGATTTTGGTCCGCAAACGTTGAACCATTGAGGATATGGAACCACATGGCCTCCATTTTCTTCTCCATATCCACCATTTTTATTCCATCACTAACAAAGGTTGCTTGTTTCTTGCTTGTCTACGGATGTTTTGTTGTGCTACACAATTTTTTGCCTCACCCCATGCAACTTGCTTGGATGGCCTTTCCATTTCCCTATGCATATTTGAAGTCCCCTTTTGTACCTTCCAGAGCTAAAAAATAAAATGTTTCCACATATACGTTCCTTATCAATTAGAAAACCCACATATACGCAGGTTTCTCCACTACATCCCTCATACATTGAGTTTGGTGCTAAAAATTAAAAAGCATGTTGGGTTTCCATGCCATGTCATGAGATCCATGATCCTTGACCTTCTATATACTGGAAACACTCCAAATTGGCCCTTCATTTAAATTTGAAGGCTATAAATTGAGCCATATCCAAGCCTTGAGGAGATTCAACAATTCAACTTTGATAACAAAGACACTCTGGTTAAATTTCACTTCATATTGAGTCTACAGCCCTTTGTCCTTGAAAGTCTGAACCACTTATTCAACCCTCAAGCTCTTCCTTCTTTGTGATGGAGAACCTCATTGTCTCCTTTATATGAGCTTACCTTTGGTGGAGGATTTAAATGAAAGCAACCCAGTTGGAGGGACTTAATTCTCGGTTCCGATATGTGTCGTTACATAATTTTTTCACCTATATACTTCTGCTGATTATTTTAATAGAAATACTCTTTTCGCATCTAATTTATATCTTGCAAATATTTGAATTATTATTCAATGGGTGTGTTTTTCATGTATGTTAATGGATTATGCTAATCTATATGCTAAAATTATATATTATCACCATATTATTTTGTATCTTGGTTTTTGAGGACAAGTTGCAGGTATAAATCTTTAAGTTGCATGCTTAACGATGGTCTTCATCGAACGTCTAGACAAGGTAGGATCTTGGCCTTGTCTTGATAGCATTTCATTTATATAACATACTTGGGATTAGATTTTATTTCTATGTGTCATTCCGTTTGTTGTGGTTTACCCCATTCCATAGAGATATTTTCCTCGTAACAGAATTGGCAACCATACCGGGGATGATCTTATTTTTTGGGGTTTGGAGTGTTTTTATCCTTGATTTTCTCTCTATTAGCATGAGTTTCCTTGTCCTCTGTTTCTCGAGAACCTATCTTTTACCTTGCATCTAAGTTTCTTGGCTTAACCCTTGCCCTGGTAGTGTTTTACTGGGTATGCATAGTTTTTCCCTTGATAGACGCGTATATATGCGATATGTCTTCCTTTAGGGTGAATATATACACAATTTTTGCTCAAATCGTCACGTACAACAACTATTTAGTCTTGTTGAATAATTTTTGTGTTTGATGGGTGAGTTTGGTTGGTTTCTAAATCTTCTTGGGCCTCTTTCTTGACTGTTAAGTGCTTACAAAGTGATATGAAGCCTTCTTATTGTTGATTTTTTGGGAGATTTTCTTTCTTATCATCTTTTTCATTGGATGTCCTTGCACATTGGTCTCAGTGTTAGCCTCTTGGTATCCTCCTTGGCTTGTCTCTTTTTTCTTGCAGTAGGGTCTGCCTGTGAAGTTTCTATTTAGTCCTTGCATTTTATTTTCTTTATATTGAAAATAGAAAAATATTTTCTTATTGTGCATTAGGGAATTTTCACTTTTGATTACTTTGCATATATTTTGACACATGTGTAGAGATTGCATTGGAAAAATTGCATTTAGAAGCATACCATCTCTTTGAAATTCAAGACTAGTACTAAGTAGTGTTTTTATATTTGCTTATTTTTACATGCTAATTCATAATACCATCAGTTTCACAACCACACATCTTGAGTAAGAAGAATCCATTAAAATTAACATTGATTAATTAAAATTGATTAGAAACGATTTTATTTTTCAGGGTACACAAACAATTATAGCACATAGGGCCTTGGAATAGGATTTTGTGAGTAAACTTCTCCAAGGCTATTAAACTAAAGATATGTGTCTAACCAGGGAGTGGTGAAACCCATTCTACAATTAATGACGTCAAGAGGCTTCACTCACACTGGATTTAAGCACGAGGTCGCATGAAGTTGGTTGTAGAGATAGCCCTCTAATATCTTCTTAATGCCAAAGATATTTCTTGGGTTCTATTCATATTTGTGGGTCTTGCTAGTACCTTTACCTCCATGATAGAAGGTTCTTTCAAGATTTCGGGCTTTTTTACCCTGCCCATATGGTCAACCAGACTTACGACTGTTCACCTGCACATTGGTTATATTGTGGTGACTCTAGTTGCTTGACATAGGTAGTCACATAGGTTACTTGTAGGGGTTATTATGCAGGTACCCTATGTCATAAAAGGGTCAGAAAACAAACAACCTTTATGGAGGATTACCTCTCTGTGGGGATTTTACCGACTATGATGTTAAGCCCACAAGGGCCCTTATAACTGATTATGATACCTCCAATATTTTGAAGGGAGTCTCAAGCCCCTCTTGGGAGAGAAATACCTACTCTAGTGAGGGAGCCCCCCTTGGAAACCACTATATCTTGTTTATGTGCATTGGCCTTTTTTATTTACTTTGGTGTGCTATCTAATTATTAGTTGACCTCAAGATTTTGTGTTGCATCATGAGTTTTCATTACTATGGTCAGTGGAGCCCCCGCGACTCCCTCATTTAGCGCTACACAACCCATGGTATTTTCTCATTCCATGGGGATGAATCCTTTTGTATTTCCGAGTGGTATGCCAAATCATGATACTCAACAAATACCTTAGGCCTCTAATCGTTTTTATTTTGGTATGCTAGACATATCTCTGCACTTTCCATCCTTTCTCTCATCATCTTATGTGAATCCTAGTTTTGGGTTTGGGGGCATGATGCCTCCTTATTATCCCTTTTCATTTGGTTGGAGTCATATCCCTCAAATAACTCTTACGATAGGATGTTGGAATCCCCCTTCCTATGGATCCAATCCTAGATTCACTTTTCTAGGATCAAGTGCTCAAACGGGTGGTCATTCTACTTATTTCATCCCGTCCATCTATCCTTCTTCCTCTATGTTAGTTCCTATGAATTATTTTCTCATGGCAGACCTCTGTCTTCCCTCTGGTGTTTCATTGAGGGTGAGTTAGTTTTATAGTATGGGAAACCCCCTTCATGAAGTTCCTTCGTCTGAGGGAAACATATATCCTCACTTGAGTAACCCTTGTCATGTCGCTTTATCTCTACAAGTAAATTCCTCGATGATGATTCCATTACAAGCCTTTATGAATCAGTTTGGAGGAGGATACCATCCTACTAGACAGGGCCATGGTGTATACCAAAACCCTTCCTGGCCCACAATCTCTCAAAACCAATATTTCTCGGGACCTTGGTCTCTACTGCCGTAACTAGCCATTGCATGTCATGCTGGAAGCACAAGTCCAGTCACTGCAAGTCATACTTGCATTATATCACCAACCTCTACTGGTTATGTTGGAGATAGGTCAATAACCTCTGCAAGTCATGTTGAAGACATGCAACCATTTGCTAGAAGTTGTGCAGGGGGAACAACTCTAGTCACTGCTAGTCACACTGCACAAACATCACCAACCTCTACAAGTCATGTTCGAGATCATATACTAGCCTTTGCAAGTCATGCTGGGAGAATGTCACCAACCACTACAAGTCATGCTGGGGGCATTCATATGATTGATAATACTATATGTATAGGACGTAAGCCCAAGTTCCTTTGTAGACTTTGCAAAGGAGGTCACCTAACTCTCTCGTGTCCTTCTACTACCATGGTACAAGAAGTGTGATCCTTATATGGGGGCCCTTCGGGTTCTGAGTCATATTTAGTTTCCCAAAATTCTAATACTTCTTTGGTTGATTCAGCAGTCACGTCGATGCAATCTTCGACTGACACCACTCTTTTTTTTAAGAGTGATGCGTCTCTTGACCATGTTGTCTCACATCCTGTTCAATCGACTATCGTTCCGACGCAATCTTCAGTCGACACCACTCATGTTTTGGGGAGTGATGTGTCTCTTGACCATGTTGTCTCACATCCTACTCAACCAACAATTTAAGAAGTGGTCATGTTGATGCAATCTTCATTCGATCCCACTCTTCTCTTGGAGAGTGACAAGTCTAAGAAAGTGACATTGTCGATGCAATCTTCGGTCAATCCCACACTTCTTTTGGAGGGTGATGCGTCTTTCAACCATGTTCTTATCATTTCTAGTTCTTTACCTTCTGAACAAGGGAGTAATCTACTCTCTCTGAGTATGCTCCCTCCATGTCCTAGGATTTTTCCCTTTGATTGGAATGATATTGTAGATGATGGATGCTTTTTAAGCATTTTATCCTCTTCGGCTTGGAATTTTTTGGGTTCTCCCAAGCTTGTGTCAACTACAAATGTGTTGTTAGATTTTTATAGGAGTCCTGCATGGGAGCCTTGACATCCCCCATTATATGATTCTTAGAGAAAAATCCTTGAGTCTTAGTTAAGCTCTTTTCAGACTCCCCAAAATGAAAATATTTTTGAGTGAACTTGTCTCTTTGACACTCGTTAAATGGATTTGAAAGGAAGTCTACTTGGTGTAAGTTTAACCCTTTTTTGGACCAAGTAGACTACTTACAAAAAAATAAATCTCTAGTCACCATTGGCTAGAAGAGTTCTCCTGGGTATTATTTTATACTTTTTCAGGCCTAGAGGAATAAATATATGAAGAAAGATATTGTTTGGAGTTAAGTTGTAATCACATTCCATCAACCTTCTTGCAATATTGATCATATTGTCACTTCCCACTTTCTCTTTATAAGCCACTTACCTTAGAAATTTGCATCACTATCCAAGCAGATATTTTTTTATATCCTTTGCAGCTTGACACCCTGTACCCTAAGAGGAAACATCCCCCCCGAGTGTCCATACCCTACATGCACTTCCTTACATTGAGCATAGGTATTTTCCACTATTTGGAGCTAATTTATTACTCGCAACACTTGTTTCCTCTCCCTTATCATAACATTTCTTGGCCTATGAAAAATAAAAAAAAACGGACGGGAAAAACTATTATCTCATATCGGTAGTAGTCATGTCACCTTTGAGCAAAGCACAAAATTTCGAGTCCACTTTCATCCAAAGTTTGGGTTTAGCATGACCTTAGGAAGCCGAGCTCATTACTTAGAGTTTTCTCATCTGACTGGTCATTCTTCCAGTTCCTATGGATAGTTCGTTGATGCCTCTTGCATCATGAAGTTTTATCATCAAGTTTGTGCTAGTTGAGTTATCCATATGTCTCATTCTCTTGTTCAAAGGAAGTCTATAATCCCGTGTTGATAATTTCTCATAACTCTTGAATTTTCATGTCAACCATACCCCCAGTGTATCTCAAAGTCACATGAAGTTGTAGTCCTATCATACACCCTAGTCCTACTTTCATTATGGGTAGGTAACCTTGAATATAACAATTGACATCTCCTCATTGGTCGATGACCGGGGGGTTTCCCTTATTCTTGACAACAATAAATATATTCACACATTGGGATTCATGCATTGTCTTGGATTCCATTAACCTTATTGGTGGTTTCCTCGCCTTTTTTGACAATTTTTCTTATTGGATTCTCTTCATAGGGTCTCTTTCATGCACTACTTTCATATGGTGCATGCGAGAGATGCACAAGGTCATTGGTTCGTGAACATATTATTCACCTGAGATCCTCCTAATCATTAAGCTATTGCTTTGTACCTCGTGCTAACTGATGAGAGATTCCATAATGCTCTCCTTTCAGCGGGTCTCTTTCCATCAACTTCAACTCATCTATTTTGGAAATGAGACCTAGATTCCTATGAGTACCTAGAGGCTTGCATTTATCAGTGGCAGGTTTTCCTGCCATCAACAGTTGGGAATACATTAATGTCTCCTGATCGATGGATTCTTCAAGTGTTCGACCTCAACACCCTTATGTAATGAGATCCATGATCCTTGACCTTCCATATACTGGAAATGCTTCGACTCGGCCCTTCAGTTCCATTTGAATGCTATAAATTGAGCCATATCCATGCTTTGAGGAGATTCAACAATTCAACTTTGAGATAAAAGACACTCTGGAGAATTTCACTTCATATTGAGTTTGCATCCCTTTGTCCTTGAAAGCCTGAACCCTTTGTTCAACCCCCAAGATATTATTTTTTTGAGATGAAGAATCTCATTGTCTTCTTTATATGAGCTTGCCTTTGGTGGAGGATTTAAGTGGAAAAAGCCCAGCTAGAGGAACTTAGTTCTCGGTTTTGATATGTATCATTACAAAAGTTTGTCACCCATATACTTTTGCTGAATATTTTAATAGAAATACTCTTTTCTCTTCCAATTGATATCTTGCAAATATTTGAATTATTATTCCATGGGAATATTTGTCATGTATGTTAATGGATTATGCTAATATATATGATAACATTATATATTATCACCATATGCTTGTGTATATTGGTTGTTGAGGACAGTTGCAAGTATAAATCTTTGAGTTGCGTGCTCAACGATGGTCTTCATCGAACTTCCGGACGAGGTAGGCTCTTGGACTTGTCTTGTTAGAATTTCATTTATATAGAATACTTGAGATTAGATTTGATTTTTGCATGTCATTCCATCTGTTGTGTTTTACCCCATGCCAGAGAGATATTTTCCTCATAAAATGCTGCTAAAGGAGTTATTCTCTCTCTCTCTCTCTCTCTCTCTCTCTCTCTCTCTCTCTCTCTCTCTCTCTTTATGTTCTTTAACGAAGTATGCCTTCCCACCCTCGACCAAGTGATATTTTTTTCTCTCATGTAGATCATAGCATCCCTATCCCATAGGTATGGGCTACCAAACATCACTTCACATGTGTCTAATGGTGCACCTTCACTTTCTACTTCATCAACATAGCTAGCATTAATGTAAAATTTGAATTTACATCTCTAAGTGATTCTCATAATGGATTTTCCTTACAACCATGCTAATGAATTTGGTTGCATTAGATCATAATTTTATAGAGAAAGCTCACATTACTACACATTGGAAAATTTGTGATGATCTAATTGCGATGTTATGGACAAAATTGGCCATACTATTAAAAAATAGAGGAAATTTTAATTTTTTTCTCCATACTTCCCGATATTGTCGCACTTGCGACGTACTTTTCAAATTGTTGCAAGAGAGATGACGTTCAGAAGATGTTTCTCTTGCGATGACATCAAATGTGCGTCGCACTTGCGACGATGTGGACATTAGGCTCCCCCCCCACCCCCCCTAATGATCACCCATTGACAATGTTGACAAAGTCAACATTGAATTGGTCAACAGTCATTGGAATTGCAACATTTTGTGCGTCACACTTGTGATGGTGTGGATGCTAGGCTCCCCCCCCCCAAACAGTCACCCATCAACTATCGTCAAAATTGAGACGTTATAAAATCTATAAATATATTGCATTTTACAGATGTTGCGACAATTTTTCTATAACAACGATGATTCAAAAAGGGTATAAGGTCTTCTTGGCGAACAAAAAATAGGGTTTTTTTTTTCATATGTTATAATAGAAAGATATAATAGATATTCTATTATACACCACTCAATTTTATAAGATAATCATCGGTATATGTCTGTGGGGAAGAATGTCAAAAAAAATTAAAGAGGGTGAAAAGGGTGACGATAAATGTTATTTCCCTTGCAAAAATTGTTGTACTAGACGGCTCGAAAGAGTTTTAATAGGAACAACTAAAAAACATTGTAGAAAATATGGGCACTTGGACGAGGGATCAAATGAATATTGTCCCATGGTAATTAGCTATATATATATATATATATATATATATATTCATTATATGTTTTAATATTGATTGTATTCTCAAAATTTTATATTGTTTTATACATGCACTAAATGTTTCATGATTGTTTATAATTATAAAATTAGAATTACCCCTAAATTTCTGCAAAAAGAACCAAGTAGTAGCATAAATGATGTTGTACAATATGAGGAACATGACATAGATAATGAAGATCAAGTTAATGATCCCATGGAAGTAGATGACAATAATAACATAGTTCAAGATGATGGGACAAATCAAATTATCCAAGACTTATTTGGTCATCCAGATGAGGATCATGGAGACAATAATGATGGTGTTTATGACGAACCTCTGATTAAAAAGGCAAACAAACGAATTTATAAAGGTTCAAGAGAAAATCTTATGTCCACTACATTGTTGTTGGTGAATTTAAAGGTTACGAATCATTTTTCGTACACTTGTATGACAAAGATCCTAAGGTATGTAATATGTTTCATCACATCTACATAAAGGTTGACTTTTTCCCACTTTTTTATTGTTAATTAATGTGTAAAATAAAAATTCAATATTTACAATTACTATTCTTTACATTAAATAGTTATTTTTTATGTTTAGATTGTTAGGTGAATTTTTGTTACCCTCGTCAAATATTTTACCTCACACATATTGATATTTACATGCCATTATGAAAGACTTTGGAATGGAGTATCATAGTATATATGCATGTCCTGATGATCATATTATATATTATTGACAACATGTGTCAAAAACAAAATGTCTGATATGTGGGATCAGTAGATATCGAACCAATCAAGTAGTAGTAGAAATGATGTTGTACAAGATGAGGAACATGAAGTAGATAATGAAGATCAAGTTAATGATCCCATGGAAGTAGATGACAATAATAACATAGTTCAATATGATGGGATAAATGATCCAAGACTTATTTGGTCATCCATATGAGGATCATGGGGACAATAGTGATGTTATTTATGATGAACCTCTGATTGAAAAGGAAATTAAATGAATTTATAAAGGGTCAAGAGAAAATCTTATGTCCACTACATTGTTGTTGGTGAACTTAAAGGTTACAAATCATTTTTCAAACACTTATATGAAAAAGATCCTAAGGTATGTAATATGTTTCATCACATATACATAAAGGTTGAATTCTTCCCCCTTTTTTATTGTTAATTAATGTGTAAAATAAAAATTCAATATTTACAATTACTATTCTTTACATTAACTAGTTATTTTTATGTTTTAGATTGTTAGGTGAATTTTTGTTACCCTCGTCAAATATTTTACCTCACACATATTTATATTTGCATGCCATTATGAAAGACATTAGAATGGAGTATCAAAGTATAGATGCATGTCATGATGATCATATTTTATATTATGGACAACATGTGTCGAAAAAAAAATGCCTCATATGTGGGATCAATAGATATTAAACCGATCAAGTAACAAAAATGGTGCCTCGAAAGGTTCTCTGACATATTCCCATAATTCCATGTTTGTAGTGTCTGTTCAGGTGCCAAAACATAACAAATTTATGGATTACCATGCACGAAAGAGAATTGAAGATGGCGTTCTTCGAATGCTTGCAGATGGTTATGCATTTAAGGAAATTGTTGCAAAATGGCTAGAATTTACAGATGAACCTCATAATTTTAGGCTTTCATTGGCAACTTATGGTGTTACTCCATTTGGAGAGATTCGACCTGTTTAATCAGTGTGGAATTTTTTTGTTATCAACAATAACATTCCTCCTTGGATGTAAATAAAGAGGGAGCACATAATGTTGACAATGATTGTTCTAGGTATTTGTTTACATTAATTTTTCGAATGTAAATTTTTCATTTTTCTCTTTTTTGCATAATATATTTTATTTATTTATTTACATATATATACATACCATGGTAGTAATTTCATATAATTTCAAACAATTAGGTAAGTACCAAGTTAATGATATGAATGTGTATATCACACCTCTTATTGCGAGCTACTAAAGTTATGGGAGGGCATCACTATGCACGACATCTGTGAACCAATTGGGTAGAAGAGATTTCAATGCTGTGGAATACTTTTATGGACAATTCATGATGCCCCGGGAATAACACATTTTTGTGGTATGTAACGTTCCATATTGCACGCTTGAATAATATATAATTAATTGAATATATCATTTATGTTGTTTAAATAATCCTTTCGTATATTAATAATTCACTTTAATTCATGTGTTGCAGGTCTTCAAACAAAGGGTAAATTTGCATGTCTAGTTTGTGGTCTTAAGATGAAATATCGTCGGTCAAATTTTTTAGGAAAGGAGGTGTTTGATGAGTATATACACTTTCTCTCTAAGAACCATAAGTATCGTACTACTGAAAAATATATTTTCAATGGGAAATTCCTCAACTAATGTGTGAAATGCAAAAGTATCTACCTCCATGATTTTTCAATGCACAAGAACACTACCTCATGCACCAAGTTGAGGAGATTGAAATGTGTGGACATGTACACACAAGGTCAATGTGGATGGTGGAGAGGCACTTGAAATAATTGAAGGCTTTGGTTAGACAAAGAGCACGTCCTGAGAGTTCTATGGTGGAGGGATATATGGTATATGAATCCACGGTGTATATTTTTTACATATTATTTTGGTCACCCCAATGATCCTTTTACAACATGTGTTCATGTTCCCAAAAGAGCCTTCCTTCATGAGAAAAGTGATTGGCTTTCTCTTCTCAAAAACCCTATTAAAGAAAATCGCCGCATGTTGCACTATATGTAGGGTGCGGCGATGCCTGATTGTCGCCCTCTACCCCGAAACTAGTTTGCGACGTCGCCACAGGCTGTCTTATAACTAGGGTGCGACGATGCTAAAAGACTAACAAAAGGTCGAGCTTCACGAAATTTCTATAAGAGGATATTCTAGAAGATGAGGTGGCTTCTGAATAGATGGGATCTTACTTGCTTCTCTGATTTGGTGGGATCATCCTAATCTCTTTATCCATCTCTCTTTCCCCTATATAAAGAGATATTTATCATGGAAAAGGATAAGGTTAATGAAGGTTGAATAGGCTAAGAATTGTATGAGGAATTCTACTTCAGTTCATGCTTGAGGGCTTCATTTTGTTTCATCAAGTCCTTGTGGATATTCTTCATGCAAGTTTGGAGCAAGTGTGTGTGTTGGAGAAAAGGGCCACTGAAAGGGGACCTTGCAACATCAAGGATTTTTGGTTGTATCTTCCACTTTTACTTAATATAATGCAATGACATTTTTATTTCCCATAAAACCATTCTCGTTTTATTGTATGATTCCTTGATCACATGCATAAGTTTTCATTGAGTATACTATTGTTTCTTTCACTTTGGTTGGTTTGTGTTCCCTTGCAGATCTAATATCACAGGAGCACTGGAGTAGAGAAAGGACAACAAATATAGAAGGAAGCGATATTTAAATGGTATGTCACTCATCTCTTGTTTGATAGTAAATTCAATGATTAGAGCTTAGGGAAAGCGTCATATCCTGTCTTGTTTTGTTCTAGATCTATGTGGATCTAGGGAGATCACTTTATGTCCACATTTACCGATTAATCCAATAACAATATTAGTCAGTATCTTCTTAAATTAGCATCACAAGCTATGCATGCATTGGATTTCATTTGGGATGTGAACTCCATCAGAAAATTTGAAGGGGTGCAGTTGTTGGGGAAAGGTACATTGAAGAAAGTGAGAGGTAATTAAATCGTGTATATTTGTAATAAATATAAATTTTCATTTTTTTTTTGTATATGATCATACTCATTTAATATTTATTTTTTCATCATTTATTAATATTTACCATGGTTATAACTAATATTTAATATTAGTGAATTGTGATTTTTTGATCAATCAATTGCTTAAGATTGAGATGCACTACATTTATACATTGTAAACAATCTTGATTGGATGAAGGTATGGATTGATATATGTAAACAATGTCATGGTGATAGGTTATCATGGAAAGAACTGTCTAAATTGGTTAGAGAAGCTCATCATAATGGAGATTTTGATGTTACGCAGAGGGAAATAGATTTAACATATTGTTTGAAAGATGGAAAGGAAAGAAAATTCACCCATTTTATTTAGTTATTTTATATTATATTAATGTGACTGTAGGTGTGTTTTTTTCATCTTATACTTTCCAAGTTATATAAATTTGTTTATTATTAATTGGCAATGCATCTTTTACATGTCTGGCATATTGCAGTTGAAACACCACAAGGCTATGTGGTGCAATGGTCATAAATTTAGCATCAAACAGTTGGATGAAACCACAAAAACTTATGATAGTGGGATAACTCCAGTATTCTAGGTCACTGATGTTTCCTCTAGGAGTGATAGACGTCCCCGAGAATCTAAAAATAGATACTATCGGTTTTTGAATGATATAATTGAGAGTGACTTTAATTCCTTCAAATTAGTTTTGTTTGATGTCAAATGGTATAGTTTATGAATGCATGAACATGATGATGAAATAATTGTTATTCAACATGTCAATGGACTTTCGATGACTAAAACAACGGTTTTTGAAAAAGAAAATGACCACTATGTTTTTCCAAGTCAATGTGAACAAGTATTTTACTCAAGGTTCCAGGTAAGAGGGATTGGTCATTTGTTGTTAGATATGATCCAAGAGGAAGGCCAGTAAAGTATATTGTAGATTAAGAAAATGATATTGAAGAAGAATATGATGTAGAGATAGAGTAGGAAGAATATGGGTTGATAGATGAAGAAGAAGGAGAAGATGAACCAGACATAGGAGGCAATGCACCAGTTCTTGATGATGATATCGATGAAGATATGCTCGAAAATGACATTGATGATGATGATGATATCATCAATCCTTTCAACATTGTTTCTGAACTAGATGTTGATACATATGTCGATTTGGATGATCAAGAAGAAGATATAGAAGAAGGATGACACAAATGTTGCATTGGATGAGGTACGTAACTAGATATTTTAATTTGTATGAATTATTCTCTTTAAATAAATTTTTATGTGGGTTAATTACATGTTTTTAAGTTTTATTTCATTTTTATTTTGGTAGTTTCTATGCATGATTACTATGTTTCTTTTATTTATTTTCTATTTTATAGATTGGGTATTGGGGAATTGAGATTGATGTGGGGGGAGGGGCCATATGAGCTTCCACCTTCACGTGGTTGGCCTTGTTTAGTAGAGAATAAATTATTTTTGAAACCAAGAGAAGTTCATTCATTCATATTTATACTCAAATATCACTCATAGACCCACTCTATACATCAACTAGTCTCGTCCTCATTTCATTTTAATTTTCTCGGTCGAATTTTAGAGAAAAAATCTATTAAAAGACATTGTACTAGGGATAGAGTACATGATGGGAAACAATGACTTGTGAATGGGGCTAATGTTGAAATTTTTTCAAAATGTTTTTGTATGCACTGAGATTTGACATGGATAGACTATTCACATGCCTTGACGATATGAGAGGGTTTCCAGACTCTAAGATCACTCACACACCCACTCTTTATATTCATCGTTTGTGTCATTCAAAACCAATACCATGCCAATTAGGCCCATGATTTTGATTATGGAAAGAAGAAGGCGATAGATGAGATTTTGTATTTAAATAATGATATTGTCCTCGTTTCGTTTTAATTTTATTGATCAAATTTTAAAGGAAAAAGATATTAAAATACATTGTACTAAAGATAGAGTACATGATGGGCAACAATGACCTATGAATGGGGCCAACGTTGAAATTTTTTCAAAATGTTTCTGTATGCATCGAAATTTGACATGGATAGACTATTTGTATGCCTTGATGATATGGGAGGGTTTCCAGACTCAAATATCACTCACACAACCAATATTTATATTCATCGTCTGTGTCATTCAAAACCAACATCATGCCAATTAGGCCCATGATTTTTTTCGTGGAAAAAATAAGGCAATAGATGAGATTTCGTATTTAAATAATGATTTTGTACTAATATTGTTTATGGAGAAAAAGAGTACTTAGATGAGAGAAAAAAAAAATACAAGAAATAACGGATATTGAAGCTTGTGCTATTAATCAAGTACTTCTTTATCGACATTATTGCATTCCCTTGCAGTACTATAAGCGAGGATGTCATGCGTCTCGATCGTATTTTAAAGGAAACAACTAAAAGACATTGTACTAGGGATATAATAAATTATGGGAAACAATAACCTGTGAATGGGGCCAATGTTGAAATTCTTTCAAAATGTTTTTGTATGCACTGAAATTTGACATGGATAGATTGTTCGCATGCCTTGATGATATGGAATTAAACACTGATTTTTTTGTAAACGAAAGGATATACTGGATTGATCCATTGTCATTACATGGTTTGGGGCTATTTTCCATGGATGGAATAAAGGTATGTTATGATGGATTAACTAAATTGATGGAGTATGTCCGACCCTCTTATATCTACAAATATTGGATACAAATAGTCCAATATACAAAACGTATGTGAAGATATGGCTCAGTGAAAATTATATACAGCTAAAAGATAATGATAAAAATAAAGGAGCAACTATCTATATTGATGGAAGTCCAAAACCATCAGGGAATATTGTAGGGTTTATAAATAGTATATGATGTGCAACCACAAATAAGCAACCCAATTGTGTATTCGAGGTGCGTGAATGAAACTGTGTATTCGTATGTGCAATAAAATCAATAGCTGCAGGGGAAGAGTTATTGATTGATTACAATTTGGATCGAATAGATATAGATGTTGCTATTATGGGGGTGGTATGTATACTAATTTACCCAACCTATAAGCAATGACTCTTATATTTTATGATTTTCATTATGTTCTTTACGATGTTAATCCATTTGGAGAGCTTCGGTATGTTTACTCAGTGTGGCCTATTTTTGTTATCAACAATAACATTCCTCCTTGGATGACAATAAAGAGGGAGGATTTCTCATACATTTGAATTTATTTCTCATGATAATGATCATGGTTGTAATTTTACTGTAATGTGGAAGGATGATCGTGGT